>CAUYPK010008063.1:0-28816 GCA_963574355.1 Loris lydekkerianus | reverse complement strand
AACGTGGTTCCTTGGTTAAATATTAAACTTTTGGTGGGCCCAATCCCGCATTACCAAAACGCCCCCCAGACCTTTACCAGAGCATTTTATTTTCCTTTACTTTACATATTTTATTTCTTCTTATTGTGTTTTTTTTTTTTTTTTTTTTTTTTTTTTTAATAAGAGGAAGGGCTTTATTTTAGCTGGCAGAGCTTATGGCATAGAAGAATTTGAAATGGCCACGCTCCCCGACTGGCTCAGTCTTTCCCTTTTTACGTCCAGTAAGAGCCTTTTCATGTTGTGATAATGGAGGCACATTTGTTGTCTATGGTAAACATATCTTGCTCTGTAAGCTTATATCTTATTCTGTAAATCTATCTTTTTTTCCTCAATAAACTTTGTTTCATGCTTGCCTTGCTTTGGTGGGTCTGGTCATTTTTCAGCCATTCTTCAACCAAGAACTGAGAATGGAGACAACTGCCTGAACCCCCCCCCAAACAAACAAACAAACAAACAAACAAACAAAAAAAACCCCTCCAGAACTGTAAAAAGAATTTTCAGGCTCGGCGTCTGTGGCTCAAGCGGCTAAGGTGCCAGCCACATATACCTGAGCTGGCGGGTTCAAATCCAGCCTGGGCCTGCCAAACAACAACGGCGGCTGCAACCAAAAAATAGCCGGGCGTTGTGGCGAGCGCCTGTAGTCCCAGCTACTTGGGAAGTGGAGCCAGGGGCCCAGGATCTGGAGGTTGCTGTGAGCTGTGAAGCCACAGCACTCTATCCCGGGCAACAGCTTGAGGCTCTGTCTCCAAAAGTAAAAAATAAAAATAAAATAATTTTCAGAAAGAAGTAAAATCACAACTTTCCTATAGATACCAAAATGAAACGTGTTAAAGAATTTATTTGACTTATACAATAATAGAGAATAAGGCAGATGTTAGAAGTGGTGTATTCAATTGCTAGGGCTGAAATCAAAGTATTATAGACTGGGTGGCTTAAACAACAGAAGTTTGTTTTCTCACAGTTCTGGAGGGTAGAAGTTCAAAATCAAGGTGTTTGCAGAGTTAGTTCCTTCTGGGGGCGGGGAGGAGAATCTGCTCCCTGCATTTTCCCCAGTTCCTGGAGGTTTGCTGACAATCCCTGGCAATCCTTGGTCTGTTCTTGCATCACCTTGATCTGACTTTCTGTTCACGTGGTGTTTTGTGTGCGTGACTATTTCTGTGCCCAGATTGCTTTTTTTTTGAGACAGAGTCTCACTTTGTCATCCTGGGTATAGCCATGGTGTCACAGCTCACAGTGACCTCCAACTCATGGGCTCAAGCAATCTTGCCTCAGCCACCCGAGTAGCTGGGACTGCAGGTGCCTGCCACCACACTGGGCTAGTTTTTCTGCTTTTAGTAGAGACCAAGTCTTGCTCTTGCTCAGGGTGGTCTTGACCTCTTGAGCTCAAACAATCCACCCACTGCAGCCTCCCAGAGGGCTAGGATTACAGGTGTTAGCCACTGCTCCTACCCTCACCCCTTTTTTAAAATAAGAACGCGGTTATATTATATCACGGCCCATCCTCCTGGCTTTATCTTAACTCGATCATCTGCAAAGACCCTATTTCCAAACAAGCTCACATTCAGAGGTACTGGGGGTTAGGATGCATCTTCAACATATCTCTTTTTGTGGGTGACATAATTGAATTCACAACAGCTGATTCAAAGGAAACATCAAAAAGCACAGATTTTTACAAATCAAGGGATGTTGAAATGAATTGCAGATGGAGAAGAAACTGTCCATAGATAAAAACTTAAAGGTGGGGGGAGTCAATTAAATCACTAGCAGACAGGGCAGATACTATATATGGATCAGTTATCTACAATTTACAAAGCTTTACCAGTTAGCTCAAGGATGATGAATAGGGCTAGCCTCTCAAACCCCGGAGGGTATGCTATAAATCATGCATGATTTTCCACTGAAACACGTTTTTTTTCTTTGTTTGTATTCATTCATTAATTTTATTCCATAGATTAAGTGGTCCTAAAATCTTGCTGTACTTTTTTTTTTTTGAGACAGAGTCTAAAGCTGTCACCCTCAGTACAGGGCCTTGGCGTCACAGCCTCCCAAGTAGCTGGGACTACAGGCGCCTGCCACAATGCCCGGCTATTTTTTGTTGCAGTTGTCATTGTTGTTTGACAGGCCCAGGCTGGATTTGAACCCTTCAGCTTTGGTGTATGTAGCTGGCGCCCTAGCCGCTTGAGCTATAGGCGCTGAGCCAATCCTGCTGTGCATTAAACCTGCAATCCTCAACTCCTGGGCTGCAGACCAGGTACTGGTCTGTGGCCTGTTAGGAACTTGGGGACACAATAAAAGGTGCGCAGCAGGTGCGCCAGTGACGAAGCTCCATCAGTATTTCATGCTTGTGTCACCTCCTCAGCTCCGCCTCTGGTGGCATCAGCTGGGGCATTCATTAGATTCTCCTGAGAAGTGCAAACCCTGCATAAACCACGCAAGGAAGCATCTAGGTTCTTCCTCCTTATGAGAATCTAATCCCCCCACACTCGCCCTCGTCTGTTAAAAAAATTGTTTTCTATAAATCTGGCCCCTGGCACCAAAATGGTTGGGGACTATTGCATCAAGTGGTCCTGAAATCTCAAGGGTGTGATTCACTTTCTTGGCGAACTTGCAGCCACCTCCAATTTCTAGCCCTATTGCCTGTAGTGCTGAGGGGGAGGTTTGGCCATGTTTTCCTTAGTGGGGCTGTTGGGCTCTGGAGGACAGCAGGGCCCTCTGTGCAGATGTATGGAGCATGTCGCAGATGCTCTGTTCATTCTCTGCTTAGTCTCTGCAGGGAGGCAGGGGGGCGCAGAGAAATGTGGCAAGTCACTTAGGGCCACCCCATGCACTTGCAGCACTGCAGGAGCGGCCGTTTCCCCCAATCTGTTTACCATCTCCAGTCTTCACGCTCAGCCTCCAGAATGCGCAGGGTATAACTTCCTGGCTATTAGCTTCATTTCCTGGGCTTGTCGGAATTCTTCTCACAGCTGCTTGGGCAGGAAAGCAAAGGGATGACAGAGACGGAAACTGACATTCAAAGTCTACGTGTTAGAAAACGAAACACAAGCACGGACTCCCTAAGAAAGTGCTTTAAGGAATTACAGGTACAGAAGCTCAGTAAGGAAATGTCTTTCTCCTCAATAAAAAAATAACTTTGGGAAAAGACAAACTCAGGAATTCTTTCCTCCATGTTCATATTGTGGACATTTTGGGGGCATTTTCACGACATAGTTTTTTTTTTTTTTTTTAACTATGTTGCTTTCCCCCCACCCAACCCAAAAGAAATTCTTACTGGAGAAAGCGGTGCCAAGCCTGAGAATTTGTGTTTCCCAGGCCAAGTGCAATAAAGCCAAAGGGATTTCCAGTAGGAAATGATTCCATTTGCAGTGACGGAGGCCAGGCCCTCCGCTGCAGCTCTCAATCTGTGCAAAGGAAGGGAGGGCCTCTCCTCTTTTTGGCCCAGCACTCTAATTGACTCCTTCTTTTTTAAGCTCTTAGCAGTTTCCTAAGCACCACTCTGACCGGAAGTTCCCCAAGTGGAGCTTCCTACTCCACTTTCTCCGACCCTGGGCAAAAGTCTCCGTCTTAAATTCTCTTTCAGGTCGTCAGGCATGAGTGGTCCTGGCTGCTTTTCTTTTCTGTCTAGAGGTGAACTTGTCTTACATGTCTCAAGAGAAAACGCAAGAGAGGGAGGGCTCTTTCCGTTTTGTCTGGAAATCCTAGGTCCAGTTTCTCTCAGGCTTCCGAGATTCTTTTGAGACTTAGTATGTGTGCGCGTGGATTCGCCACCTGGAACCCTGCCCTTCTTTCTCTTAGGAACTATGCCTTCTTTCTCAGTCTTTGCCAATTCCCCTCACTTATCCCTTCTTTCTAAATTTCTGCATGTATTAAGGGTTGATTATTATTATTATTTTGTTTTTGAGACAGAGCCTCAAGCTGTCCCCCTGGGTAGAGTGCTGTGGCATCACAGCTCACAGCAACCTCCAACTCCTGGGCTCAAGCAATTCTCCTTCCTTTGCCTCCCAAGTAGCTGGGACCACAGGTGTATGCCACAAAGCCCGGCTACTTTTTGGTTGCATCTGTCATTGTTTGGCAGGCCTGGGATGAATTTGAACCCGCCAACTCAGGTGTATGTGGCTGACGCCTTAGCCGCTTGAGCTAAGGGTTGATTATTTGACAAGCGCTGAGCCAAGGGTTGATTATTTGACAGACCCTTTTCTAAACTCATTGATGCAGCATTTTATCTTACCTTCAAAGCAACTCTGTGGGACAGGAACAATTATGATTCCCAGTTTACAGTTGAGAAAGCAAGATTTAAGGCAGTTAAATAACCCACCCATGGTCCCACTGCTGAATTTAAGACTCAGGATTTGAACCCAAGCCTTCCTGGCTAAAAAGCCAGTGTAGTTTATTGCTTGTTTATGTGCCATGGGGAAGAAACATCTGTTACAAGGCTGTAGGAAAATAATACTGAAATTAATATACAGGCATCTGTCACTTAATGACAGAATATTTTCTGAGAAATGTATTATTGTGTGAACATAAGTCATACCTGCCCAAACCTAGATGGTACAGCCTATGACTCCTAAGCCACACACTTGTACAGCCTGTTACTATACTGAATACTGAAGAAAATTCTCTAACAATGGTCAGTATTGTGTATGTAAACATAGAAAAGGTACAATAGAATTACGGTATTATAATCTTATGAGACCCCTGTGGTATATACGATTCATTGTTGACCAAAATGTTACTCTGTGGTACATGACTTTATTTTGTCAGTTGGTAAAAATGACTGAGGGTGGAAGACTGAGGTTAGAAGGAAAAAAAAAAATCAGCATTCTCATAATGTGATGTTTACCTCTTTTCATTAGGTTGCTTGAATTCATAGATTTCTCTCAAAGGCTAGATACTATCTTGAGGCCTCGTTAGACTCTCTGAAGGCCAGAGGTTATATGAATTTTGGGGAATCAGACTTTTAATGAATTTTGACAATGTTGGCCTTGGGTTAAATTTAGAAAAATATGAAGTTTTGTTTTTGAGGCCACTACCTCCCATTTTTGTTACTCTTTTTCTTTTGAAAATAAACTCATCTATCCAAATTTCCACACCAATTTCAGGCACTTTGTGACCATGACCTCTGCTATTAGGCAGGAACTGGTCAGATAAAATCACTTTGCTCAGGCTGGTCTCAGACTCTTGAGCACAGGCAATCCACCTGTCTTGGCCTTCCAGAATGCTGGGATTATAGAAGTGAGCCACTGTGCTTGGTCAAGAAAAACAATCTTAACCCAAAACATACCTCATATAACAGTGGGATTTGATTTTTTTAAAATTTATTATTATTATTATTTTTAGATAGAGTCTCTCTATGTTGCTCTGGGTGAGGGCCGTGGTGTCACAGCAACCTCAGACTCTTGGGCTTAAGCAATTTTCTTGCCTCGGCCTCCCAAGTAGCTGGGACTACAGGCACCTGCCTGGCTATTTTTTGGCTGCAGTTGTCATTGTTGTTTGACAGGCCTGGGATGGATTTGAACCCGTCAGCTCCGGTGTATGTGGCTGGCGCCATAGCCGCTGAGCTACCGGCACCGAGCCTGACAGTGGGATTTTAGTCACCAGTGCCAAGGGTGTTCAAGGGTTAGTGGGCCTTCCTCGTGACACTTAGGTCAGATTTCCTATCTTCCCACCAAGCTGGCTCTCTCCCCAAACAAGGCCTTTACACCTGCCATTCCCTTGGCCGGGTCTCTGCTCCCCACCCCCATTCTTGTGTCCAGTTAGTGTCTCCACATCCTAACGCTTTCAGCCAAAGCATGGCGTTCTCAGGCAAGTGTCTACTGACCTCTCTGACTTGGTCAGGGTCCCCTGACATAGGTTCTCAAAGCACCATGACTGCTCCTTCTTAGCCCTTGTCATAACTTCTACTTCTCATACATCAAATAGCCATTTGATCATTGACTGATTTCTCCACTAGATGTGGTGAGAGAAGGCCGATGCCTGCTCTTGGTCATTTGGATATGCAGCACGTACACTCTACCTAGTTTGTGGTGGGCCCCCCATAAGTAGTTGTTGACCGAGTGGACCAGGAACCTTCAGGGACTTTAAATCTCTTTCTTTCCACTTTCTTCATCCCCATTGCCTTAATGGAAGCCAAAGACATATGTCAATCATCAGTAACCCTGATAGAAGCCTGCCAGTGTAAAACCTGGCAGAGCAAAGCAACGGACGCTAAGAGGTCTCTCCTTTCCCACCCCTTCCACATACCACCTTTTCAGTGCTCTGTGTGGACAGTGCCAACGTGGCAGGCAGGTGCTATGTGTCCTTGGGAATTAATCACCTGTAGCCAAACCTGGGGGACTAAGCTTGCTGTTTAAGGTTCACAGCCCCCGGACACTGTCCATATTTGCAAAGAAGAGTGTGGCCATTTATGAAGGGCTTCCTTACCTTTCTTCTTGTCCCTAGAGGCCATATGGTCACATACAGTCATTGCTGGGTTCACCTCACCCTGAGAGCTTTTCCTCAAAGCTGAAAGACAACGTTCTGACCTCGGAACAAATAGGGAGTGGAAATGGCCTGGCTTCTCGGCAGATTCTTGGTTCTCTGACAGCAGCCTTGCTGTAGAGGCGTCTGGTACCAGAAATATCTTGAGCTCGGGTCCTGGGAAAATTTTTCTGTGCTGCTTTTGGGTTGGATGAGGGGGGAGTATTAAAGACACTGTGTGTGTCTGCATGACATGTTTTACTCCAAATGTCTTTAAACACTCTAAAGCTAACTAAGATGGAGTTCATTCTCCAAACAGCATCTGTCATTTATAAGTGAGATTTTTTATAACTCTCAAGGTTGAGGAACATGTTTTATAATTACAATTATTTTGGAGGAATGAGGGTGGGAAAACAGCATCTAAATTGCATGCTAGACATCTTCTATGCAGTTTATTCCTTTTTTAATTATTAATTAATTTATTTAGAGACAGAATTTTATTCTGTCGCCCTGGGTAGAGTGATGTGGTGTCATAGCTCACAGCAACCTCAAACTCCTGGGCTCAAGCCATCCTCTTGCCTTGTCCAGTAGCTGGGACTACAGGTGCCTGCCACAATGCCTGGGTAATTTTTCTATTTTTAGTAGAGATAGGGTTTTGCTCTTGCTCAAGCTAGTCTCAAATTCCTGGGCTCAAGTTATCCTCCTGCCTCAGCCTCCTGAGTAGCTGGGACTACAGATGCCTGCCACAATGCCTGGCTAATTTTTTCTGTTTTCAGTAGAGACAGGGTCTTGCTCATGTTCAGGCTGGTCTCAAACTGATCTGCCCACTTAAGCCACCCAGAGTGCTAGATTACAGGCATGAGCCACATGTACAATCTGGGAAGAATAAGAGTAAAGTGCTCAGCACAGTTCTAGGTATATATTAAGTGCTAAATAAATGGTGGCTTTTAAAACAATTACTCTTTCTATGATATACCCAAACTAAATTTCACACTTCTGGGCAATCCAGACTACATTTTTTCGTAGTGATAAGGAGGGCACAGCCATTCAAGAAGCAGAGGGAGTCCATCCTGGAGCAGCTGATTTAATTTCTATCAATGGCACTCCAGTTTGGACAAGGTTTCCAGTTTACAATGTGCTTTATCCTCCCCCCCCAATATCTTAAGTTTTAGGTATAAAACTTTATGGGGCAGGTAGTATCAGCCAAGATCTTAGACAGGGAATTGAGGCCCAGTGAGGATAAGTGACATTGTTACTGAAGTTCGGTACTTGTCCTTAGGGCTGAACTGAACAAAGAATGAAGACAAGTGGTTTAAGAAAGAGGAAAGAGAAGTTTATTAATTGGGCTGCAAATAAGGAGGATGGCATACTCTCATGTTAAAGAACCATCACCCTCGGCTCAGTGCCTGTGGCTCAAGTGACTAAGGTGCCAGCCACATACACCTGAGTTGGTGGGTTCGAATCCAGCCCGGGCCCACCAAACAACAATGACGGCTGCAACCAAAAAATAGCCAGGGATTGTGGCGGGCACCTGTAGTCACAGCTACTTGGGAGGTGGAGGCAGGAGACTCGCTTGAACCCAGGAGTTGGAGGTTGCTGTGAGCTGTGATGCCACAGCCCTCTACCCAGGGGAACAGCTTGAGGCTCTGTCTCAAAAAAAAGAACCATTGCCCTCTTAAGCAAAACTATAGAATTAAAAAAAAAATTTTTTTTTTAAATCTATTTAACTATAACATCTGTGGTGAAGATGAACTTGTGATCTCTGTTCAGATAATTCTGTTGGGCCATCTCCTACGGTTTAAGATACTAGTAACAAAGAAAACCAGTAGGAATTCAGGTTTTAATTCCCAAAAAGAGTGTGTGTATATGTGAGGAACTTAAAGTCCTTTTTCAGACACTTCTATCACAACACAGTTGCACAGCTAATCAATGGCAGCATTTCAGAATCAGGACCTAAACTGAGGTCTTCAATGCCCAAAGTCAGGGGTTCTTTCTATTATACCACAGCAGTAAAAGTGCAACTGAAATCAGAATTACAAATGAAAAGTAGGTGTTTCACTTACATTAGAGCAAATTATCATGCTCTCTCCTTAGCCTAGTAGAGCAGTTTAAAATTTTGAGATGATTTCACATTTACTCACTTTACCCAAATCCCTTGGAGGATGTGCTGGGACATGTATTTCCTCAGATGAGAATGGAGGTTTAGGGACTTCCAGAGCTTGTCCGAAGTCTCTGAGCCAGGTCAGGGGCTGGAGGGAAGGGGCTGGCGATAGCGTAGCTACATCCTGACCTGTCCCCCACGGAGAACTCTTCTGTGCTCCTGCAAAGGGCCTGTCCAGCACAGGGGCCAGTCCCCACTAGACCCCAGGTCAGCGTGAATTCAGTGACAATCGCTAATAGTGTTGAATGCCACTTGTGTGCAGGTCTGAATCCTGAATACATGAATTATTAATATGTGCTCTTATTTCATTTAATCCACACAGCAACCCACCAGAGTTTAGAGAGGTTGCAAGCTATGGAATGTTCTAACATTCACGCACCCGACCTGTGCACACATTCCTTTTTGATAAATCAAGTCAGATCTGCTAATCTTAATTTGGTGCTCTTTCCAGTACTAACTCGTTTTAGTGTGGGCCAATAAAAACCAAGATTCCAAATCAAGCACAAAACAAACTTGACAAACAATAGATTCCCAGAAACCTACACAGAGGCCAGAACAGAAAGATTAACGAGATCTGCGAAGCTTCCTTTGTTGCTCTTCTCCTTGTAACTTTAGTCAATATACAGTGTGTTTGCCCCGGGAGGTCCTCACCCTTGGCTTTGATGGTAAAATAACACAGTTCATGCTGCTGCTGCTGTGTAGAAATTTATGACCTGCAGAAACTCAATGAGCACAGATTGATTTCTGTTACAGAAGAAAAATGGTTTTAAAAGGTAGTATTAGGCTGTTCCGAGTGAAGTGGTGTCTACAACTAATTGATCACAACCAGTTGCGAAGTCCTTTCTTTTTTGTCTACTCCCATTGCTTCATGTGACTAGCATTAAAAAAATAAAAAATAAAATAATAATAATAAAAAGTAGTGGCTTGGCGCCTGTGGCACAGTGCTTATGGCGCCAGCCACATACTGCGAGGCTGGCAGGTTTGAACCTGGCCTGGTCCTGCCAAACAACAATGACAACTACAACAACAAAATAGCTGGGCATTGTGGTGGGTGCAGGTAGTCCCAGCTACTTGGGAGGCTGAGGCAAGAGAATCACTTAAGTCCAGGAGTTTGAGGTTGCTGTGAGCTGTGATGCCATGGCACTCTACCCAGGGTGACAAAGTGAGACTCTGTCTCAAAAACAAAACAAAACAAAACAAACTGTTGGCTCATGCCTGTAAATCTAGCACTCTGGGAGGCTGAGATGGGAGGATTATTCCAGCTCAGGAGTTCAAGACCAACCTGAACAAAAGTGAGAGCCCGTCTCTATTAAAAACAAAATAGAATTGGCAAAACTGGAAGGGTCTACAATGTTACCCAGCATACTTTGGCATTGTTATAAATAAACAAGTTAAGGGCAAGATTCTTGCCAAGAGGATTAATGTTCATATTGAGCATATTAAGCACTCTAAGAGCCCAGATAGCTTCCTGAAACGTGGGAAGGAAAATGATCAGAAAAGAAGGAAGCCAAAGAGAAAGGTACCTGGGTTCAACTGAAGCACCAGTCTGTGCCACCCAGAGAACCCCTCTTTGTGAGAACCAACGGAAAGGAGCCTGAGCTCCTGGAACCCATTCCCTATGAATTCATGGCATAATAAGCATATAACACAGCACACAGGAGCACAAGTGGACCCATGTTTTTAGGTGCTGGAACCTATTTATTCCCCATGAGCTCATGGCATACTAGGTGTATAGCATAGCACATAGGATAACCAATAGATCCCAGTGATACAAGGTGCTGGAACCCATTTTCCATGAATTCAAAAGTTAATCAACACTTTGTCACATTCAATGGCAAGGTGGCTCCCTGAGTCACTGGAACCTCTTCCCTATGAGTTCATGGCATGGCAGATAAAAATAATAGCCTACTGCTACTATAAAAGTGTTTCTCATTCATTCACTAAAAGTGTGATTTTTTTTTTCCCCAAAGAAGTATTAAAGCAAATTTTAATGTGTCCAAAAAAATAAAAAAATAGGGCAGTGCTGTGGTTCAGTGAGTAGGGCACTGGCCCCATATACCAAGGGTGGCAGGTTCAAACCCAGCCCTGGCTAAACTGCAACAACAACAACGACAAAATAGCTGGGGGTTGTGGCAGGTGCCTGTAGTCCCAGCTACTTGGGAGGCTGAGGCAAGAGAATTGCCTAAGCCCAAGAGGTGGAGATTGCTGTGAGCTGTGATGCCACCGTACTCTACCATGGGTGGTAAAGTGAGACTCTGTTTCTAAAAAAAAAAAAAAAAAGAAAAGAAGAATGAGTGGGGTGTTGTGGCAGGCACCTGTAGTCCCAACTACTCACAAGGCTGAGGCAGAAAGATCACTGGAACCCAGGGTGAAGTTGCTGTGAGCTAGATGGACACCATGGCACTCTAGCCTAAGCAACGGAGTGAGAGTCTGTCTCAGAAAAAAAAAAAAAAAAAAGTGGCATCTTTTTGATTCTTGACTGCAAAATAAGATCTTGGAGCTAATATAGCACCTTCCATCCTTAATTGTGGTTCCCTTTCTTGCGCTGTATAGTACAGCTATTGGCCATAAATTCAGAACCATGTGGTCCACTGTTCTGAGCCAACAGCCTGTCAAACTTCCACCCCAAACCATGAAACATTCCTTAAATCCCCTTCAGCCTTTATAAAAGTGTATTTATTGGCTGGTATGATGGTTCCTGCCTGTAATCCTAGCATTCAGGGAGGCCAAGGTGGGAGGATCCCTTGAGCTCAGGAGTTGGAGACCAGCCTGAGGCAAGAGTGAGACCCCATCTCTACTAAAACTAGAAAAAAATAGTGGGTTGCTGTGGCGGGGGCCTGTAGTCCCAGCTACTCAGGAGGCTGGAGCATTGCTTGAGCCCAGGAGTTTGAGGTTGCTGGGAGCTATGATGCCGCAGCACTTTAGCCTGGGCAACAAGAGTGTGACTCTTCCTCCCCACCCCCACCAAAGAAATAAATTTATTGTTCTAGCTCATATACGTACACTAAACCCCTCTACAATAGCTTGCTTTGGGGAAAGGCTGGGGTCTTAAACATTTCAGTGAAGCAGTGGCTGATGCAAGTTTTCCTGTAGCTACTGAACTGGCCTTAACTCTAAAAAAAGAAGACAGAACAAAGTTTGACTCCAGACTCAGAGGAAGCATTTTGCGTTGCACAATGTACTAGCCGGAGGGCAGCCTATCTGCTGAGGACATTGCCACAGAAGCGTTTCCTCCTGAAGCAGAAGGAGCTGAAAGATGAGTCGAAGGCAGAAGCAGACAAAGCTGGCAGGCAAAGCCAGCCAACGGACTGAACCAAAGGTCACTGGAGTCTCTGAGAAATGAGTGGCAGAGTTAAGGATGGCAGAGGACAAAACCTAGCCGTCCTCTCTACCACAGATCACAGTGGAGCTGCTCCTTCTCTGCTCCAAGAATTGACAAGTGGGAAAAGGGCCATTTCTGACCTGCCTATTGGCAGGCCAGTGAGATATGTCAAGTCGTGATCAAGTTGTTTCTTGGCTTTCCAGAATCTCTAACCCCTGGACGATACAGTCTCTCTGATCCTTGCAGGTAATGCCAGTATGCCACAGAAGGCAGCATGGTTTAGAGAAATGCTTCCCAAATTGTAGCTTGCGTGGGAATCACCTGGAATCCTTGTTTAAAAAGAGACTGTTGGGTGCTGCCTGTGGCTCAAGGACTAGGGCGCTGGAGGTGGCGGGTTCAAACCTGACCCTGGCCAAAAACTGCAAAAAAAAAAAAAAAGAAAAGAAAGAAAAGAGAGACGTTAGGCTGCACCCTAGAGTTTCAGATGAATGAGATTTGGGCTCTAAGAATTGTGTTTCTGACTACAGTAGAACCTCCGTAGCTAACTACCTCCCTACATTGACCTAATTTTCACAGACCAGACGTGCACCACAAGTATGCATTAGTACAATAGGCCTAGCTCCTATGTTGACCACGTCTGTATGTGTACCAGCTTGTTACAGCCCCTTGGGTGGTCAACTTACAGAGATTCTACTGTCGTTGGCGTGGATGTTTTTGGTCTGGGGACAATGCTTTGAGAACTTCTGGTCTAGAGGAGAAACAAGGGACTTGGGAATAGACAGACATGGATTGTGGTCCCATTTCTTCCACTTTCTGGGTTCCTGTCTTTTTTTTTTTTTTTTAAGACAGAGTCTCACTTTGTCACCCCAGAGTTGAGTGCCATGGTGTAATCATAGCTCACAGCCACCTCAAACGATTGGGCTCAAGCAAGCCTCCCATCTCAGCTTTCCAAGTAGCTGGGACCTCAGGTGCCTAATACAACACTCAGCTAATTTTTCCATTTTAGTAGAGATGGGAACTTGCTCAGGCTGGCCTGGAACTCCTGACCTCAGGTAATCCACCCACCTTGGCCTTCCAGAGTGCTAGGATTACAGGTGTGAGCCACCTGTGTACCTTTCAATGTGCTGCTCAACTTCTTTGAGCTTCGATTTTCTCATCTGACGGGGCAGATAATGGCAAATCACTGGAGCGTGGCTGGATGCATGGACTGTGGTCCAGTCCAGCCTGCCACTGTCTGTGTGACCTTAGATGCACTGCTATTTCACTCTTCCATCCCTCAGGTTCCTTATCTGTAAAGTGGGGGTAATAAAAGCCTCTATCTAGTGAGCTTTGAGCAAGTGGGAATATATAAAGACATTTACATCAGTGCATGGAATATAGGAAACACTTGTAAACCTTTACTGTTGTGACTTTTTTGGTAGTTGTGGGCATTATGAGAGAAAGCACATAAAGTTCCTTATGTAAGACACACAGAAAGTTCACAGCGAATGTCAATTTCCTCTTCTCAGTCCCAAACAGGGAAGTCAGAATTGTATAATAAGTACACATAAAGCATGTCTTTTAAGTGGAGATCTCAGGAGAAAAGCAGGGTCAAAAAGGATAACAACATGAAGATTTTAGCAGTTACGGAAGCAAAGTGTGCCAGATGCACCTGACGGGTCTGCGCCAGCAGGACCTTCCTTTGAGCAAAGATAGCTGCTTGGTCTGTTTAGCTCATTTATGTCTGGTGCTCACAGGTGTGGGGAAGGCTTAAGGAACTCCTACAGGCAGGAGGTTGAGAGACTGGCATTCCTCCCTGGTAGAAGGGCTAACACTACCTAAGCGTAGCTCAGGGCACACAAACCTCACACCTAAAAGCCAGCAGGACTCAGACCAATACATTCCCTTCATTCTCCCCATGCCTGCAGCTCAGGGAAGCCCTAAACCAACCACAGGGCTGATTGCTGAATGCTAAGGCAGGCAAGGCC
The DNA here is from genome assembly GCA_963574355.1 of Loris lydekkerianus. Taxonomy (NCBI): domain Eukaryota; kingdom Metazoa; phylum Chordata; class Mammalia; order Primates; family Lorisidae; genus Loris; species Loris lydekkerianus. The sequence continues at coordinate 14,871 of CAUYPK010008063.1, read as the reverse complement.
ATTTATCTTCCATTCTGGCCATGTTCTCTAGTAGTGGTCTGTGAATAAAGGGCAGAGTGGAAGAGTAGATAAAACTGTCCAGCTTTCTTGTTGTGTGCAGTGAGAATCTAGTAAGCTACTTTAGAACAAAGCATTCATATGTGTTTTGCATAGGCTGCATATTAATAATTTCCATATATACACACATATATATGTATATATTTTCCTTTTAGATAGTCTCATTATGTTGCCCCAGAGGCTAGATTGCCATGATCTCATAGCTCACAGCAACCTCAAACTCTTGGGCTTAAGCAATCCTCTTGCCTCAGCCTCCCAAAGTCGCTGGGACTACAGATGTGTGCCATAACACCCGGGTAGTTTTTCCATTTTTAGTAGGGTCAGGGTCTCACTCTTGCTTAGGCTGGTCTTGAACTCTTGAGCTCAATCAGATGGTCTCTGCCTCCCACAGTTCTAGGATTACAGGCATGATCCACTGTGCCCAGCCTCCTCTTTGATATTTTTGATATTCAGTAATATATATTATATGAAAGGATCTGAAGAGTCCTGCAGAAAAGAAATAATATGCCTGGCCTGAAACTGCCTCTACCTAGATACAGCCAATGTGGTACCATGCCACTGGCCCGACCCTGTCACGCACCTCTTCCCCCGCCTTCTTTCCCTGCCCCTTCACCACAATAAAAAAATTAAAAAAAAAAAAGAAAAGAAATAATATGTTTTATTCTTAACTCTGCAGTTCTGAAATTGTTTGATCATGGAAACTTTTTTCTTTTAAACAAGTAACACCTCTTGTGGTGACGCATAGGTGGCAAATCCTGGACCAGGCAGAAATTTAAATATTCAGATGTTGAATTGTTTTTAACATTGAAGGCTTCTGGCTCGGCACCTGCAGCACAATGGTTACGGCGCCAGCCACATACACCGAGGCTGGCGGGTTCGAACCCAGCTTGGGCCAGCTAAGCAACAATGACAACTGCAACAGAAAAATAGCCGGGCATTGTGGTGGGCGCCTCTAGTCCCAGCTACTTGGGCGGCTGAGGCAAGAGTATCTCTGAAGCCCAAGAGTTGGAGGCTGTTGTGAGCTGTGACAGCACAGCACTCTACCCAGGGCAACATAGTGAGACTCTGTCTCAAAAACAACAACAAACAAACAAACAAAAATATTGAAGGCTACTGACTCATAGGGGCATATAGATTAAAGGCCATCTATTAGTCTGGAAACACTTTAGTTTATTGCTAAACCCGTATTAAGTGCTTTGTCAAATGCTGCCTACCAAATATCACCAACATAATCTGTTGATAAAACAAAGCTATGCCAATTGTTTATTGCCCTAAGGGACATACTACCTAGATAGAGCTTTAATTATGTCTCTGAGGAGAAAAGACAGGGTTACATTTTACTGCTTTAAACATTTTTTTATTGAAAGTTTTGTTGGAGGGTGGTTTTCCCATGAGGGAGCTTGATGAAGATTGAGTAAAGATAATAATACAACCACATAGAGTTGGAAACAGTAAGGAAAGAATTTTGAGGTGGGGGATTTGAAGATCCTTAAGAAGGTTATCTGTCTTGTTGATACTTCCTACTAGAGAGCTGAGATTTTTTTTCTGAAAGCTCCTGTGGTGAACAATAAAATTATTTTCCTGGCCAAGACTGGAATAGTTAAGTTATATTAATGAAGACAGTGGTACAATAAGGTTATATTAATGTAGCAAAGAAAGGAAGGGTGTGTTGTGTTTTATTAATGGGGAGAGGGTTTGATGGCTCCAGACCTCAGTTTCCAAGCTGTGTGTGTGGGGTAGATGGTTTCTATACTCACTCTCTTTCTTGAACTTTTTTACATGGTAGTTGAAAGCTCATCTATCTTATTTTAGTTGTTTCTACCAGGCCAGACTGTAGCCGGATATAACATGGAGATGTTATATGTGTGTTGATTCTGCAACTTCATCACCGTAGTTTCCATTGTGTGTCAATGCCAAGACCACCTCCTACCCTGTGTAAATGCACACAGATTACAGTATCCAGAGCTGTGAAATGTCTCTTATGAATGCTTTTAACAGGGGATATATCTTGGGAATGGCACCTGGAGTTTCACTTTGTCGCCCTTGGTAGAGTGCTGTGGCATCATAGCTCTCAGCAACCTCAAACTCCTGGGCTCAAGTGATTCCCTTGCCTCCGCCTCCTGAGTAGCTGGGACTACAGGCGCCTGTCACAACACCTGGCTATTTTTAGAGATGGGAGTCTCACTCTTGCTCAGGCTGGTCTCAAGGGATCAAGGGAAAACCTTCTTTTTGCCCTCTGAAGGTTGCTGAAAAATCAACTCACAAAAGGCAAATTAATTGGAAAAAAGGCCTATGGATTTAATGATCTGTATTCAGGGAGAACCACAGAGTGATTACCCAATGTTCAGAAGCTTATGTATCATCTTGAGGTTCCAGAAAGAATCGGGACTTGGATTCTGCAAAACAGGACATGGGAAGGAGGGAGAAGATTAATTCTGTCGAGGTGCAAACAATAATGGATCTCTGGGGGGAATGAATAGATTTACAGAATGTAAATTATATACCTTGTTTTTTTTTTTTAATTACAAATACTCCAGCGGATTATGTAATATCAGTTGATAATTACTTCTTTTTCTTCTACTAAATTATATATGTTTGAGTACCAAGAGATTTTTGTCCTTTATTTATCCTCCCAACTTTCTCAGTATAAATGTTAGGCTTCCCTGTGTATAAACCCATTTAAAACATTATTTTTGAACATACCTATGTTGTTTCTATCAAACTAATATGTGGTCATTGTATCTGTTATTATTTAAGAATATTTTATTTATTTATTTATTTATTATTTATTTGTTTTTTGAGACAGAGCCTCAAGCTGTCACCCTGGGTAGAGTGCCATGGCATCATAGCTCACAGCAACCTCCAGCTCCTGGGCTCAAGCGATTCTCCTGGCTCTGCCTCCCAAGTAGCTGGAACTACAGGCACCCGCCACAACGCCCAGCTATTTTTTTGGTTGCAGCCGTCATTGTTGTTTGGCGGGCCCAGGCTGGATTCAAACCCACCAACTCAGGTGAATGTGGCTGGCGCCTTAGCTGCTTGAGCCACAGCTGCCGAGCCAAGAATATTGTATGTTTTAATTTAATTTCATTTATTAAATATTTTTTTTGAGGCAAGAGTCTCATTATGTTGCCATCAGTGCCACAGCTCACAGCAACCTCAAACTCTTTGGTTAGTGATCCTCTTGCCTCAGCATCCCAGGTAGATGGGACTACAGGTGTACATCACCATGCCCAGCTAGTTTTTCTATTTTTGATAGAGACAGGGTCTTGCTCTTGCTCAGGCTGGTCTCTAAATGCTTGAGCTCAAGCAATTCACCCTCTTCCACAGGATTACAGGCATGAGCCACTACACTGGCCAAGAATTTAAAAAGAAAAAAATCATCAAGAGTAATTTATATGAAATTCCACTGCTCTGGGGCAGCGCCTGTGGCTCAAGGGAGTAGGGCACTGGCACCATATATAGGAGGTGGCAGGTTCAAACCCAGTCCCAGCCAAAAACTGCAAAAAAAAAAAAAAGAAAAAGAAAAAAAGAAAAAGAAATTCCACTGCTCTGCTAATCACATTTCAGTAAACATCCTTAGACATTTCTACATGTGCATACACTTATAGATATGTATTCCATTTTATATAATGCAATCTCAGAATCCGTCTTGTTCTGTTTTTCTTTTCTTTTCTTTTCTTTTTTTTTTTTTTGAGACAGGGTCTAGCTATTTTGCCTGCCCTGGTCTTGAATTCCTGGGCAGAAGTGATCCTTCTTCCTTGGCCTCCTGAGTAGCTGGGACTATGGGTGTGTACCACCATGACCAGTTTGTAATCATTTATTTTTCTTTTCTTTTTTTCTTTTTGAAGCCAGTCAAATTTAAAAATGGAAGGGTTGTATGTGGAAATACCAACTTTAGTGATCTTAAGCAGATCTAATCAGACACTACAATGGGACCAGCCTGTAATCTTGTTTTACTCAACAATATAAAGTAGACATTTTCTGGTCCAATAAATGTGAGATATTTATATATATATTTTGTAATGATATATATTATCATTACAAAAAAAAAAGAAGTATGTTGAGGGGCAATAAGGGATGACTAGGGAAAATAAATGGATTCAGGAACAGATCAATTCATAAATTGTTCTCTTTGGAGTCTGAATGATCCTGAGAGACAGACAATATATATATATTTTTTTTTTGTGGTTTTTGGCCGGGGCTGGGTTTGAACCCACCACCTCCAGCATATGGGACTGGCGCCCTATCCCTTTGAGCCACAGGTGCCACCCAAGACAGACAATATTTTAAGTAGATAAAGGAACTTCACCTTCATCCTGTGCTTTGGGGGATAATTTAGGACAAGGCGGGAAGGTCAGAGAGACCTTGAGGCTTCTTCAGTATGTCAAGGCACCATATTTTGGGTTATCAGTTTCTGAGCCTGAACAACAAAAAAGAATAATAATAACCATTATTTATTGAACTCTTTAGGTGGCAGGTATTGCCAGACTACTTTTATCATCTCATGAAGACAAAGAATTCAGCACATTGTTTAAACATTTGGATTTGAGAATCACATGGGTATTTTCTTTTTCTCTTCAAATACATTGGCAGGTTGGGCCAGATTACGTAAGCACTCCCTGCTCCGACTTCTCATTTGCAGACAGAAAGAAGGACAGTATCTCTCTCATAGGATTGACTTAAGGGCAAAGTAAGCCCAGCCATTAGGGGGTCTCCGATGTGCTTGAAGACTTAGATTCTGACCTCAATTTTCCCCCCTTTTTCTCTCCTTCTCTTTTCCTCTTCCCTCTCTTTTCTCCCCTTCCCTTCCCCCTATTCTACTCCCATTGCAAGATTGCATGGACCCCACATTGGACTGACCCCAGAGGAAGCAAGGAAATCTCAGCTCAGAGTTGGATGTCTTCCACAGAACAGGCCAGACAGCAAGGCTGAGTTTCAAGTCATCAGTCCCCTGCTATGGAGAATAAATATGTGGATCACCCCTTGGACCCATGGAAAGTATCTGATTGCTCCCTAGCCCTAGGGAAGGCCAGATGCACTCAGTGGCTTGGAGCAAGCCAAACTTTTCCCACGGGACACTGCAGGCCGACCAGTAGGCCACCCCAGGGTGTTCCTCTGACTTCACACCCTTCTAACTGAGGGCTTCTCTTCTCTTAGCTCTGGCTCTCCTGTGGCCTTACTTACTATTCTCATCTGTTTTAATCTGGCTGAACATGCTGTGCTGTGTATGCGAGGGGGTGACCTGTTCTCTTTATCTCTTGTCATGGGTTAAAATGTCCCTGCAGGGAATAACCATCCCCACCACCCCCAACTATTTTTATCTTTAGAAAATAGAAACCTTGGGTAGAAGTGTTGACTTACACTCTTAGGTCATCTGCTCAAAGCGTTCCTGGGCTAGGTGGGCATGCCATAACTTCATATACGTCACTGCTCTGGATTGTGAAAACAGCTTTCTCAAAGCAAACAACCAAAAATTTCAGGCAACTTTATGGGAATTTGTAAAGGTTTCTGGAAGTATTTAATCCTTTTCTTGTGCATAGTTATTTAACATAAGTGGTAAAGGACCTTAGAACTGTTTTTAGCCTAAAATTTTGGACATGCTGGACTAACTGAAGAAGTCTTGAGGTCTCTCTCTCATCCCCCATTACCAACATAGACTGTCCACAAATTGCTGAAGTTTCTCCTGCCTGAGATCCAGAGCCAGGTAGGAAAACAACTGTTCTCCCCCTACCCCACCCCGTAGGACCAGGAGTGTCACCACACCTGAACAGACTCTGTAAGAAGATAATGTCCCACCTGTCAGACTTATCTGAATTCCAAAGGGAACTGCGCTCCTTTGTTCCCCATCCGTTCATCCTCCCTGCTGGTCCTTTGTTGCCCCTGGACAGAGTTTCTCTTTTCTCTCCTCCCATAATCCATTTTATCAGAAATGCAGATAAGCTTCTGAACCCCATTGGAATGTTCAATCCACATTTTTTAAGGCTTCCCATGTACATGCGCTAAAATAAATTTGAGAATTTTTCTTTTATTAATCGGTTTTATTGTGAGTTGACTTTTCAATGACACTTCCAAGGATTAAGGGCAAGTTTTCTGTCTGTCCCAACAATGTTAAAGATTTATAATGCTGTTACCAAAAGTTTACTACTTGTTCCCAAAGCCAAATCAGTGACGGCAAAGAAGGAGTGTCAGGGTGGTTGGTCTTTATAGTGAAATGATTGAAAAATTATTATTATTATTATTATTTTGCAGGTTTTGGCAGGGGTTGGGTTTGAACCCGCCACCTCCAGCATATGGGGCTGGTACCCTACTGCTTTGAGCTGCAGGCTCCGCCCATGATTGAAAAATTAGTAAGTCATTGTTTTTTTTTGTTTGTTTGTTTGTTTGTTTGTTTTCAGTAAGAACTAAAACCAGTCTGTCTCTTTCTGCCTGATTTCTTTCTCTGCCCTCTCTTCCTAGCAGGTCCCCGGTGGAGTTTCCTTTTCACAAACCACTGAACAGAGTGGACAGAAAGGAAATGGAAATTATTCTCTTTATCTTACCAGCTTCTATGTCTTTTAGAATTTGTTCCTATAGCCTCAAGGATTCCTAAGTAGTTCCTGGATGAGCAATAGGTTAGACTCAGCATCAGAAACACCTGTGAAAAGTCTGGGGTGAGTCAGTTTCCAACCTTGCCAGAAGAAAAAAGAATATAGCGTTCACATTCACAATACCTTGTGAGCTTGGCTCCAAATACCTTTTACTCTTCATCCTCCTTCAATTCAGCTAGCCACTTGACCTCAGGACCAGCATTCAACCCCCTTTCAGTTTTTCCCTCTCTTCTCAGAAGATTAAAATAAAGTTTATACTTTTATACCCTAATCTTGGTCTAGAGCAGTGGTTCTCAACCTTCCTAATGCTGCAATGTATTTTCATTGTTAAAAATGGGATCCTGACCCACAGGTTGAGAACTGCTGGTCTAGAGAAATTATTTTCTCAACCTGAACTTTCTGTCCTACCAAAGAGGAAAAGTGGTTTGAGGAAAAGGAAAGAGAAGTTTATTAATTTCCAGCAAACGAAGAGGGCATTGGACTGGCATCTGGAAGACTGCCATTCTGCCTGTAAGCGGAAAGACAAGGGCTTTTTAAAAGGGAAGTTTTCAGCAGTTGGGCTTGGGTCTCTGCAACCGGTGTCACACCTAGTGGCTTTAGGCTACTTGTTTAACTATTATATGTATAACTGGTTTCTGCTCACCTTATCTCCCAAAATCTTGTGACCCTGGAACAATTCTGTTGAGCTATCTCCTGTGGTTTAAGATACTAGAAAACAAATAGCAAAGAACATTTTTCTGCTTCTTTGATTACTGGCCCTGGGAAAGGAATGCGGGTTTTATTTTTTAATGTTTATTTTTTGAGACAGTCTCACTTTCTTGTCCCTTGTAGAGGGCCATGGAGTCATAGCTGACAGCAACCTCTCACTCCTGGGCTCTAGCCATCCTTCTGCTTCAGCCCAAGTAGCTGGGACTGTCTGCCACAATGCCCAGCTATTTTTTAGAGATGGGGAAGGGGTCTTGCTCTTGCTCAGGCTGGTCTTGAACTCAGGAACTCAAGCAATCCACCTGACTCGGCCTCCCAGAGTGCTGGGATTAGAGGCCTGAGCCATTATGCCTGGTCAAGAATACAGGTTTTAATTTCCCCAAAGGGTGGAGGTTTTAGAGAGAAAAATTGTAAAACATTTCATTGCTCTTTCTCCAACCTTTACCTCTATCATGATGCCAGTAAGGGCATTATTAGAATAACCCTCCCCCACCTCGTATAGTCCCTCTTCCTTCCTTCCTCCTTTGAAACAAGACTGTTAAGTCCTTTAAAGATAGACACAGGTGTCACATAGTAAGAAATACACATTTGGTTTCTGCCCCATTTCCTGGTAAAACCCTTTGAATTTCCTTGGTGATAAGTGTCTTTAGTATGTTCAAGAGATGCCTGAGGCTGGGGTCTTCTGGATAGCAGATCATTTCATTAGAGGGTTGGAATTTGAAGTCTCACTCCCACCTCTTACCTCTAGGGAGGGAAAGGAGGCTGATGGTGAGCCCATGATGAAATCAACCAGGCTTATGGGATGAAGCCTCCATAAAAACCCAGAAGGAGGGGGTGGGAGTTTTCAGATGGCTGAGGAAGGGAAGTACTGAAGGGATGTTGTACCCAGAAATTCCATGCCCTTTCACCCATACCTTGCCCTATGCATTTATTTCCATCTGGCTGTTCCTGAGTTGCATCCTTTGTAATAAACAAATACTACAGTAAACTATTTTCCTAAAATCTGTGAGCCATTCTATGAGCAAATGATGGAACCCAAGGAAGTTATGGGAGAAGCTGGGTAGTCAGAAGCACGGGGGACGCTAGATGTGTGAGTAGCCTCTAAAGTAGGAGGTGGGGAGGTTTTGTGGAACCGAGCCCTGAACCTGTGTGATCTGACCCTGCTCCCAGGTTGACAGTGCTAGAATGGAGTCAAATTGTGGAACACCCAGTGGGTGTCTATGGAGAATTAGAGAATTGTTTGGTGTGGGAAAATCCCACGCTTCTGGTCACAGAAGTAGTTCTGTTTGGTGTGGGTATATTTACCTGGTGTCAGAAGTGAAGTACTGGGAGTCCAATGTTGGATTTCTCTGACAAAGAGAAACTAACCACTTACCAGGGATTAATTAATCTTTAAGCAAGAACTGCGTTGGGAAAGCAAACCCTGGTTATCAGATGGTTATCTTTAGGGTTCCTATCATTACCTCTGCAGGATGAATGGGAGGGCTTGTCATTGCCAAGATAAAGGACTTTCCAGAAGCCTGAGCAGCCACCACCTTTCCCAGGACAGTTGTCCTGCCTGGCAGGTCACATAGTTTCTGAAACTCCTGCTGTCTGCAGCTGAGGCGGGGCTGGGAGCTCAGCTGGCAAGAACAAACTCCTGTTTCATGCTAACTCCCCTCCTTCCCTTTGCTGAGAGCTTTTCTCAAATCTTATCTCCTTTGAGAAAACCATTGAGTAGGCAGCCTCCTTCCCTGAGTCAACAGGAAACCAATCAGCCAGTCTAGCCTCCAGATTTTTTTTCTAAATAAATGCAAGCACATTTCTCCATAAAAAGAATATAAAAAGACACAAGGGTGTATGTGACTGTCCATTTTCTTGCTTTGTAAACAAAACAGACTGAGAGAAAGACCAGGTTCTGAGGCTTTAGCCGGTGGAGTGTTCAAGATCAAAGGCTTCTGAAATCCTGGTTCTAGCTCTGCCACATAGTAGAAAGGCCAGTCAACCTCCCTAAGCCTCATTTTCTTCTCTGATAACACACAACTAATGACAGTGTTTACTTTATGGAGTTTTTGTGAAGATGGGGTCTTATAAAGCATTTAAGAAGTTCCTGGCCTATATAAGCACTCAACATTTCTCTTATTAATCATAATTATTTGTAAAAGAAAACAGCTTACACTCAAGGTTTTATCTAGAGGCCTTCTGGCAAAGTTTGACTGCTCTGTGTCTCTTTTAGCTAAGTGTTCATGAGTGTCTTTTTCGGTTACATCACTTATGAATCTGAAGAAGTCTTAAAAGAATGAGAAAAAGGCCAAGAGCAGTGGCTCATGCCTTTAATACTAGCATGGTGGGAGGCCGAGGCAGGTGGGTTATCTGAGCTCAGGAGTTCGAGACCAGCCTGAGGAAGAGTGAGACCCCATCTCTACTAAAAATAGAAAAACTAGCTGGGCATGTTGGCAGGTGCTTATAGTCTCAGCTACTTGGGAGGCTGAGGCAAAAGGATCTCGTGAGCCCACGAATTTGAGGTTGCTGTGAGCTATGATGCCTTATGATACCTATGACGTCATGGCACTCTACCTGGGGCAACAGAGTGAGACTCAGTCTCAAAAAAAAAAAAAAAAAAGAAAGTAAATTTGGCTTCATTAAAATTAAAAATAAAATAAAAAGAATGAGAAAAAGGACAAACAGGCAGTTCTAATTCTATATTCTCCTTTGAGAACGAGCTTTCAGTTTATTATAGGCACGAAAGAACCAAAGCTTTAAGTTCACATTGGCCTTGTGAGTAGAATCCAGCAAAGGAAAAAAATTAGCATAATAAGCATTTTGACTATTTGTTCAACTTTTATAATTAGTTGGAACAAGCTGCCCCATTTCCAAATTATTCCTTGCACAGGATCTGTAACAGAACAAATCACTCAGCTGCCTTGTTTTACTTTTTTCTTTCTGTAGTTTAAAAATTATTCTGGCTGCTTCAAATGGGTTAAAGGCTAATTTCAAGGTAATTTGAATTTACCAAATTCACCACTGAAAAAGCACCATAATCTAATGGGCAATATCATTCCAAAAGCTGAGACTGAGAAGTACCTAGCTTCATGTCCCACTTTAACCTTTAGCTTTTTAAGGACATTGGAAGAAAAATGCAAATGCTGCTCAGGCTTAGATTTTTGGAGAAGGGAGCATTGCTTTGGAAATGCTTTGGAAATACTGATACAAATCATACAGCATTTGATGACTGAGAATCTTGGAAGTACATGTTTTCTTTTTGCTCCAAGGGGAAATAATGCCAGGAGGAAGAAGGATGGTTATAAGGATGAAGAAAGGAAGCTGAGGGGAAAAGAAAAGAAAGAAAGCTTTTAATGTTTTCCTTTCTTGGGAATAGAGAGCCCAGATTGATTTGGAAGTGGCATTGACAGGCAGGAAATGTCTTTGCCTGTGTCTGCAGTACAGATAGCTCATCTCCCTGTCCCATCTCCATGGTTGGCCCGGAGTTTGCAACCAGAGGCCCTGGGAAGGTGGCCATCGAACAGAGCATGACCTTTCCCAAGCATACTGAGGAATGGCCCTATTTCGGATGCTCAGGAGGGTGGTTAAGAGTTTGCAACAAGGTTCAGTGCCTGTGGCTCAAGTGGCTGAGGTGCCAGCCACATACACCTGAGCTGGCGGGTTTGAATCCAGCCTGGGCCTGCCAAACAACAATGACGGCTGCAACCGAAAAATAGCGTTGTGGCGGGCGCCTGTAGTCCCAGCTACTTGGGAGGCGGAGACAGGAGAATCGCTTGAGCTCAGGAGCTGGAGGTTGCTGTGAGCTGTGATGCCACAGCACTCTACCACGGTGACAACTTGAGGCTCTGTCTCAAAAAAAAAAAAAAGAGTCTGCAACAAAAGGGAGTAGATAGTATCCAAGAAACATCTGTCTACTCCACATCGCTTAAGATCAAGGCAAAGAAAACTCATCACGGTGCTCCCTGCACGTGGTAATACCAGGTGACAGAGTCTCCCTGCAAGGCTGATCATGCAGCCACCATTTTATCCATTATTATTATTTCCTTACATTTGTAGATGTGAAAACCCATCCACAGTTGTCTCATGTCAGAGCTGGGACTCAAACTGATTTCCTTAAACTCCCACCCCAGGATTCAACATTCAATTATTAATTATTTTTAGCAGGACTGGTAGGTATGTAAAAAAACAGCAAACAAAAACAATAAAACTACCATAGAAAGTAATGAGCACTGTAACAGAGGTAGTTGTAAGTTATGTTAGTAACTCAGAGTAAAGAACAGTTGATCTGAGTGTGAGCAAGGGAGAGAGGTGAGAAATGTCTAAAGCTAGGGAGGCTCTGAGAGTCATTATTGTTAAGTCCTACCTAGCATATTTCTGGAAGAATCACAAACTGGACTGCCTGCAGACACATTATACTTGTCCTTTGCGTGTTTAAGATTATTCTGGGCCTGGCAGGGAGGCTCACACCTGTAATCCCAGCACTCTGGGAGGCCAAGGAGAGAGGATCCTTTGAGCTAAGGAGTTTGAGACCAGCAAGAGTGAGACCCCATCTCTACTAAAAATGAAAAATTAGCCTAGTATTGTGGCAGGTGCCTGTAGTCCCAGCTAATTAATTGCGAGGCTGAGGGAAGAGGATTGCTTGAGCCCAAGGGTTGAGGTTGTTGTGAGCTATGATGACACCACAGTATTGTACCCAGGGTGACAAAGACTCAGTATCAAAGGGAAAAAAATTTTTTGAATTGCGAACACCTCAAACAAAAAATAAAATTTCCAGTTTCCCTTTGAAAATCAGAAAATCCATTAGTAAAGAGATTTACAATCCTACATGGTATCAGTCAGTGGCCCGGGCATATTCACTGACCTCCAATATTGTACCTACTGGGCCCCTCTCGAAACAAGAAATCGAGAAGATAAGACTTTCATACACGTAGCAACATGTAAGCACGTAAATTTAATGAGCTAGAGGGGTGAGGAAAATCTTTGTTTACTTAAGTAGATTAAAATATTAAATCTGCTGTTTGTTGATATCCTTTACTACTTAGATTTCTTTTGCTACTTAGCTTTTTCTGTCTTTCTTTCTTTTTTTTTTTCTGTAGAGACAGAGTCTCACTTTATCGCCCTCAGTAGAGTGCCGTGGTGTCACACAGCTCACAGCAACCTCCAACTCCTGGGCTTGGGCGATTCTCTTGCCTCAGCCTCCCAAGTAATTGGGACTACAGGCGCCTACCACAACACCTGGCTATTTTTTTGTTGCAGTTTGGCTGGGGCCAGATTTGAGCCCACCACCCTTGGCATGTGGGCCCGGCATCCTACCCACTGAGCGACAGGCACTGCCCTACTTAGCTTTTTCTTTTGTGATCATCACATGTATGTTTTTAGGTGTGATGTCATAACATAAAGAGAATTAGAAATCCAGTGCAGATTGTGGAGATATTTGAGTGAATTCAGAAAGAAATATGCATCTGAAAAGGGCTGTGATGAAGTGGGAACGCGTTCCACTACGTTTGCTGACTTCACTGATTACTGATAGAGATACACCAACGAAACTAATTTGTAATTTATGCCATTTTTTCTAATCCCCATATCTGGATATGATCTAACTCAGAGACTTTCAAATAATTTTGGCCATGACTCACAGCATGAAATACACTTTTGTATTTCAGACATATATGTAAGTCTGATTTTATTTGTAACAGAAAAAAAATTTCAAAACCCAATCTTACTTTTTTCTATAATATAACTCTGAAATTTTCTATTCCAGTCTAATCTGTATTTCATTAAAAAACAACAACCCTGCAGGTCAATCCACTAAATTGATGTTACAACACACTGATAGTTCACCACCTGCAGTGAAAAACATTGGCCTAACATGGGAACTGATAATGTCTGAAATTCTGACTGTATCTAGAGCATAATGGTAATTATATTTATATACTGTCAAAGTAAAACAATGATACAAGATGGCTGTAGGCAGATATAATTAACCCTGCCCCCCCTCCCCACGCATACCTATCCACACAGGCCGGCTCCTGCTACCTCTGTGATAGTTCTTCCTTATCCAATGTTTTACTTATTGTGGTTTCAGCCAATTATGGTTAAAAAATATTACATGGAAAATTCCAGGAATAAAGAACTGATACGTTTAAATTGTGCACCATCCTGAGTTGTGTGATGAAATCTCATACCATCCCACTCTGTCCTGCCCAGGACGTGAATAACCCTTATCCAGTGTATCCATGACATATGTGCTACCTGTCCATTAGTCACTTAGGAGCCATCCCGGGTATCAGACTGACTGTCACACTAGCAGAGTGAATGTTTCCAAGTAACCTTTATTTTACGTAATAATGGCCTCAAATGCAAGAGTGGTAATGCTGGTGATTTGGAGATGCCAAAAAGAAGCCAAAGTTATTCCAAAAAGAAGTTGCTAATCTCTTAGTATGTATAATTTTTAAATTAAATTTAGGTATATATAGGAAGAAACATAACACATATAGGGTTTGGTATTATATTTTCTTCCTGTAACTTTTAAATTTTCGACTTAGGTATCCACTGGGGGTCTTGAAATGTATTCTCATCAGATAAGGGGGCACTAATGTACTTTATTCCTGGATCTGGGAAACTTCCACTTCTTATTGAGCACTGTACTGAATGCCCACAACTCAGGAAATAGAGCATTTCCTTAGAAAAAACAATCCAAAATGAAAATGATTTCAAAATGGTAAGAATATAAGTTACTTGCAAAAGAAATCATTACAAGATAAGTAACAGATGCAACAAGTTGGAAAAATAACAGCCTAAGAAACCGAGACAAAAGCACAAGCTGCTAGCTTCAGCAAGAAGAGCCAGAGGAAGAACAAGACCTCATCTCTACTGAAAACAGAAAAGACTCGGCTCGGCGCTTGTGGCTTTAGCGGCTAAGGCGCCAGCCACATTCACCTGAGCTGGCCGGTTCCAATGCAGCCTACCTGCCAAACAACAATGACGGCTGCAACCAAAAAAATTGCCGGGCATTGTGGTGGGTGCCTGTAGGCCCAGCTACTTGGGAGGCGGAGGCAGGAGAACTGCTTGAGCCCAGGAGTTGGAGGTTGCTGTGAGCTATGATGCCAGAGCACTCTACCCAGGGTGACAGCTTGAGTCTCTGTCTCAAAAAAAAGAAATTAAAAAAAAAGAAAAGAAAAAATTAGCCAGGTGTTGTTGTGGGTGCCTATAGTCTCAGTTACTTGCAAGGTTGAGGGAGGAGGATCTTTTGAGCCTAGGAGTTTGAGGTTGCTGTGAGCTATGATTCCATTGTACTCTAGGCTGGGCAACACAGTGAGACTTTGTCTCAAAAAAAAAAAAAAAAAAAAAAAAATTTCAAAACCAAAAAAAAAAGTTTTTCTAGGTGTTTAATATTAAAAAAATTTAAGATGTGGGGAAATAATAGGGCAACATTAATGAAAAACTGAAAGATTTAAAAAAAAAATGAAATTTCCAGAAATACAAAATACGGTCATTGAAAGTAAAAACTTTGGTGATGAATTAAATACCTGATTAAATA
>CAUYPK010008061.1:0-62997 GCA_963574355.1 Loris lydekkerianus | reverse complement strand
AGGCTGCATAATATTCCATGTTATACATGTACCACACTTTGCTAGTCCATTCGTGGGTGGATGGGCACTTGGGCTTCTTCCATGACTTAGCAATTATGAATTGGGCTGCAATAAACATTCTGGTACAGATGTCTTTGTTATGTTGTGATTTTTGGTCTTCTGAGTATAAACCCAGAAGGAATTATAAAGGAATTATAGGATCTAATGGCAGGTATATTTTTAGATCTCTAAGTATTCTCCAAACATCCTTCCAGAAAAAACATATTAGTGTGCATTCCCACCAGCAGTGTAGAAGTGTGCCACATCCATGCCAACATCTCTGGTTTTGGGATTTTGTTATGTGGACTACTCTTATTGGGGTTAGGTGATATCTCAAAGTAGTTTTGATTTGCATTTCTCTGATGATTAAGGATGATGAGCTTTTTTTCATGTGTTTGTTGTTCGTGAGTCTGTCTTCTTTAGAGAAGTTTCTCTTCAATTCCCTTGCCCACCCTGAGATGGGATCACTTGTTTTCTTGCTAATATGTTTGAGTTCTCTGTAGATTCTGGTTATTAGAGCTTATCGGAGGTACAACCTGCAAATATTTTCTCCCATTCTGAGGGCTGTCTGCTTGCTTTACTTTCTATGTTCTTGGCTGTGCAGAAGCTTTTTAGTTTGATTAAGTCCCAGTAGTGTATTTTTGAAGCTGCTTCAATTGCCAGGGAGTCCACCTCATAAACTATTCACCTAGGCCAATTCCTTCAAGAGTTTTCCCTGCACTTCCTTCAAGTATTTTTATAGTTTCATGTCTTAAGTTTAAATCTTTTATCCAGTGAGAATCTATCTTAGTTAATGGTGAAAGGTGTGGGTCCAGTTTCAGTGTTTTACAGGTCCTCAGACAGTTCACCCAGCACCATTTGTTAAATAGAAAATATTTTCCCCACTGAGTGTTTTTAATTGGCTTGTCAAAGATCAAATAATGGTAAGTAGCTGATTCATCCCTTGGATCTCTATTCTGTTTCATACATCTACCTTTCTGTTTTTGTGACAGTACCATGTTGTATTGGTCACTAATGATTTATAGTATAGTCTGAAGTTTGGTAGCATGATTCCTCCTGCCTTTTTTTTTTTTCATTTCTGAGTAATGTCTTGGCTATTTGAGTTTTTTGTAATTCCATATAAAATGAAGTATTATTTTTTCAAGATCTTTAAAATATGACAATAAAGCTTTAATGGGAATTGCATTAAAATTATATATTGCATTGGGTAGTATAGACATTTTAACAATGTTGATTTTTTCCCAGCCATGAGCATGATATGTTTTTCCATTTGTTAACATCTTTAGCTATTTCCTTCCTTAAAGTTTCAAAGTTCTCTTCATAGAAATTTTTAACATCCTTTGTTAGGTATACTCCCAAATATTTCATCTTCTTTGGCACTACTGTGAAAGGACTAGAGTCCTTGATGTTTTTTTTTGGCTTGGCTATTTTTGGTATATACAAAGGATACAGATTTATAGGTGTTGATTTTGTAGCCTGAGACATTGCTGTATTCCTTGATCACTTCTAAAAGTTTTGTAGTAGAATCCCTGGTGTTTTCTAGATATATGATCATATCATCTGCGAAGAGTGAAAGTTTGATCTCTTCTGACCCTATGTGGATACCCTTGATCAGCTTTTCTTCCCTAATTGCAATGGTTAAAACTTCCATTACAACGTTAAAGAGCAATGGAGACAATGGCAACCTTGCCTGTTTTCTGTTCTGAGTGGAAATGATTTCAATTTAACTCCATTCAATACGATATTAACTATGGGTTTGCTGTAGATGGCCTCTATTAGTTTAAGAAATGTCCCTTCTATACCAATTTTCTTAAGTGTTCTGATCATGAGGGGATGCTGGATATTATCAAAAGCTTTTTCTGCATCAATTGAGGGAATCATGTGGTCTTTATTTTTTAGTTTGTTTATGTGCTGAGTTATATTTATAGGTTTACATATATTGAACCAGCCTTTAAATCCTGGGATAAATCCCATTTGGTCATGGTGTATAATTTTTTTGATGTGTTGTTGGATTCTGTTTGTTAGGATCTTATTGAGTATTTTTGCATCAATATTCATTAGTGATATTGGTCTATAATTTTCTTTTCTTGTTGGATCTTTCCCTGGTTTAGGGATCAAGTTGATGTTTGCTTCATAAAATGTGTTGGGTAGTATTTGTTTTATATTTTGGACTAGTTCGAGTAATAGAGGTAGTCGCTCTTGTTATCAGGTTTGGTAGAATTCTGATGTCCTGGGCTTTTCCTTTTAGGGAGATTTTGTACAGTTGATGCTATTTCGGAACTTGATATAGGCTTGTTCAACATTTTCACATCATTCTGGCTGTTCTGTTAGGTGGCATGCTTCCAAGTATTGGTCAATTTTTTTCAGATTGTTATATTTCTGAGTGTAAAGTTTCTTATAATATTCATTAAGGATTTTTTTGAATTTCTGAGGGGTCTGTTATTTCATCGTTACCATTTCTGATTGATGAAGTTAGAGATTTTACCCCTTTTTTTTCCTGGTTAGGTTAGCCAATGGTTTATCTATTCTATTGATCTTTTCCAAAAACTAACTTTTGTATTTATTGATATGTTGTATAATTTATTTGTTTTCAATTTCATTTAATTCTGTTCTGATTTTGGTTATTTCTTTTCTTCTGCTGGGTTTGGTGTTGGAATGTTCATCCTTCTCCAGTTGCTTGAGATGTCTCATTAAGTTATTAACTTCCTCTCTTTTTGCTTTCTTGGGGAAGGCTTGCAATGCTATAAATTTCCCTCTTAAGACTGCCTTTGCAGTATCCCAGAGATTCTGACAATTAGTATCTTCATAGTTGTTTTGTTCCAAAAATTTGGTGATTTCCTTCTTAATATTTTCTATAACCCATTTATTTTTCAAAATATGATTATTTAGCTTCCATGTTTGGGAATGCAGATTCCTGTTGTTATTGAGTTCAACTTTTATTCCATGATGGTCTGAGAAGATGGAAGGAATAATTTCTGTTTTTAAATTTGCTGAGATTAAATTTGTGGCCTAGGATGTGGTCAATTTTGTAGTATGTTCCATGAACTGATGAGAAGTATGTGTATTCAGTTTTGTTGGGATGAAATGTCTGTAGATGTCTTTTAAATCCAGATGTTGAATGGCTAAGTTTAAATCTAAAATATCATTCATGTGAAAGCCCTAAATTAGTTTCATAGTAGGGGTGAATACATTTGATTCTTTTCCTTCCATTCTTGGGATACTTTACTAAGAAGAATATGTTCCAGCTCCATCCATGTAAACACAAAGGAGGTAAAGTCTCCATCTTTCTTTAAGGCTGCATAATATTCCATGGTGTACATATACCACAATTTATTAATCCATTCTTGGAACGATGGGCACTTGGGTTTTTTCCATGACTTAGCAATTGTGAATAGGGCTGCAATAAATATTCTGGTACAAATATCTTTGTTGTGATTCACTTGTGGTGCATCTTACAATGGTATATGTGAAACTTAGTCAATGTGGAATGTAAATGTCTTAACACAATAACTGTGAAATTGCCAGGAAGGCTATGTTAACCAGTGTGATATAAACGTGTCAACTGGTCTGTGAAACCAGTGTATGATGTCCCATGATCATACCAATGTACATAGCTATGATTTAATAATAAAAAAAAAAAAAAAATAAAATCTTTTTCCCCTCTTGCTCTTCAATCTTCTCATCTTTCTGGTCCTGTACCAAAAGGACTCATCAAAACCTTGGGCCAGAGGCACAGTAACTTAAAGAGCTAAAGGAAGCAAAAGGAAAATTAGGGCAAGGAAACATATAAAAGAAACACTCATGAGGAAGAATCGCAGAAAAATCCTGGCAACATGAAAAACCAATCCAGAGCAATTCCCCCAAAGGTACTGTGAAGTAGTTACAGCAGAGGATTCCACCAATAAGGAAATGTTAGAAATGACAAAAGGGGAATTTAAAATACAGATGATGAAAACAATGAAGAAAATTGCTGTGAAAGTGGAAAATAACCAGAAAACAATGAAGGAAACCACTGAGAAAGTGGAAAATAACCAAAAGAAAATCCAAAAAAATAATCACACAAAAGATGAACAATATGAAGAATATAGAAAGGACATAGGAGAGCTGAAGGAACTGGAGCTGTCAATTAGGATGCAATAGAAAGTATGAACAACAGATTAGATCATGCCAAAGAAAGAATCTCAGAGGTAGAGGACAAAGCTCTTGAGATAACTCAGATAGTTGAAGTGGCAGAAAAGAAGTGAGAGAAATCAGAACATTCACTGACAGAATTACGGGTCTTTATGAAGCGCTCAAACATACGAGTTATAGGTATCCTAGAAGGGGAAAAAGAATGCCCCAGAGGAATGTAAGCCATACTAGAGACTATTATAAATGAAAATTTTCCAAATATCACCAAAGAGGGACATAAATCTTTCAGAGGGATATTGGACCCTAGGTCACCTCAACTCTAACAGAGCTTCTCCAAGACACATTGTGATGAACCTGTCCAAAATCAAGACAAAAGAAAAAAATTTGCAAGCCACCAGGAGTAAGCGCCAACTGACCTATAGGGACAAATCCATCAGGGTGACCACAGACTTCTTTAATGAAAATTTTCAAGCTAGAAGACAATAATCATCCACCTTTACATAAACAGAACAACTTTCAACCTAGAATTCTATATCCTGCTAAGCTACGCTTTAAAATGGATAGAGAAATCAAATCTTTGACTGATATGCAAACATTGAGGAATTTGCCACAACAAGACCAGCTCTACAGGAAGTATTCGACCTGTTCTACACATTGACCACCACAAGGGACCACCAGAAAAGTAAGCACCCAGAAATTATAGGACAGAACCTAGCTTTCACAATGATGCAAAAGACAAAACTAAGCAATGGACTTCCACAAATAAGATGAATGGAATGCTACCACACTTATCAATTATTTCAATAAATGTTAATGGGTTGAACTCCTCACTGAAGAGGCAAAGATCGGCTGATTGGATTAAAAACATAAGCATCCTTTCACTGTTGGCAGGAAACACACTTAGTCTCAAAAGACAAATTAAAGCTCAGAGTTAAGGGTTGGAAGTCAATTTTTCAGGCAAATGGAATCCAGAAGAAAAGAGGGGTTGCAATCTAATTTTCAGACACATGTGAATTTAAAGCAACTAAACTCAAAAAAGACAAAGATGGTCACTTCATATTGATCAAGGGAAAAATACCATAAGAAGACATTTCAATTCTAAATATTTATGCACCCAACTTAAATGCTCCCAGATTCTTGAACAGACCTTACATAGTCTGAGCAACATGATATCCTATAACACCATAATACAGGGGACATTAACACTCCTCTCACAGAGCTGGACAGATCCTCTAAACAGAAATTAAACAAAAATATAAGAGACTTAAATGAGACCCTAGAATAACTGTGCTTCATAGACATATATCAAGCACTGCATCCTAAAGATAAAGAATATACATTCTTCTCATTGCCCCATGGAACAGTCTCCAAAATTGATCATATCCTAGGACACAAAACAAACCTCAAAAGAATTGAAATTTTACCTTGAATCTTTTCCTATCACAAGGTACTAAAGGTGAAATTCAACTCCAACAAAAACATTCAACCCCACACAAAGGCATGGAAATTAAACAAACTTATGCTGAATAACAGATGGGTGCAGGAAGAAATAAAAAAGGAAATGAATAATGTCCTTGAGCACAGCAACAATGAATACACAAGCTACAAAAACCTGTGGGATATAGTAAAAGCAGTCTTGAGAGGAAATTTATTGCTTTAGAAGCCTACATTTGAAAAACAGAAAGAGAGCACAACAACAAACAGACAAGCCATCTTATGGAATTGGAAAAAGAAGTACAATCTAAGCCTAAACCCTGCAGAAGAAAAGAAATATCCAAAATTAAATCAGAGATTAATGACATTGAAAACAAAAGAATCATTCAGAAAATTAATGAAATAAGGAGTTGATTTTTTGAAAAAATAAATAAAATGGATAAACCTCTGGCCTGACTAGAAATAAAAAAGCAAAATCTCTAATAACCTCAATCCTCAAACCTCAATGATAAAGGGGAAATAACAACTGATGGCACAAAGATATAAGAGATTATCTCTAAATATTACCAGAAACTCTATGCCCAAAAATTTGACAATGTGAAGGAAATGTATCAATATTTGGAATCACACCCTCTCCCTAGACTTAGCCAGGAAGAAATAGATCTCCTGAACAGGCTAATTTCAAGTACTTAGATCAAAGAAACAATTAAAAATCTCCCAACAAAAAAATGCCCTGGTCCCGATGGCTTCACACCAGAATTTTATCAAGCCTTCAAAGAAGAGATTATTCCCATACTGCAGAAATTATTCCAAAAAATTGAGGAGGAAGGAATCTTCCCAAACACATTCTATGAAGCAAACACCACCCTGATACCAAAACCAGGAAAAGATCCAACTAAAGAGGAGAATTTCAGACCAATTTCACTAATGAATATAGATGCAAAAATTATCAACAAAATCCTAGCCAATAGATTACAGCTTCATCCCAGGAATGCAAGGCTGATTTAATATACACAAGTCAGTAAACATTATTCACTATTATCAACAGAAGCAAAAACAAAGATCATATGATCCTCTCAACAAATGCAGAAAAAGCATTTGATAAAATCCAGTATCCTTTTCTAATTAGAACACTGAAAATTATAGGCATTGGTGGCACATTTCTTAAACTGATCAAAGCTATCTATGACAAACCCACAGCTAATATCTTACTGAGTGGAGCTAAACTGAAAACTTTTCAACTTAGAACTGGAATCAGACAAGGTTGTCCTCTGTCACCATTACTATTCAACATAGTGCTGGAAGTTCTAGCCAATACAATTCGGCAAGACAAGGAAATAAAGGGCATCCAAATGGGTGTAGGGGAGGTCAAAGTCTCCCTCTTTGCTGATGGTCTGATCTTATACTTAGAGAACCCAAAAGACTCAAATACAAGACTCCTAGAAGTCATCAAGGAGTCTCAATTACTGTCTCAGAATATAAAATCAATGTGTACAAGTCAGTAGCTTTTGTATACACCAATAATAGCCAAGATGATAAACTAAGGACACAACTCCCTTCACCATATTTTGAACAAAATGAAATACCTAGGAATATACCTAACAAAAGAGGTGAGGGACCTCTATAAAGAAAATTATAAAACCCTAAGAAAGAAAATAGCAGAGGACATTAACAAATGGGAGAACAAACCATGCTCATGGCTGGGAAGAATCAACATTGTTAAAATACTATACCTCCCAAAGCCATCTACTGATTCAACGCCATCCCTGTTAAAGTACCAACATCATACTTTCAAGACTTGGAAAAAAGGACTTTGCATTTTGTATGGAACCAGAAAAAACTCCATATAGCTAAGACAGTTCTTAGTAATAAAAATAAAGCCAGGGGCATCGGAATATCAGAATTCAGGCTGTACTACAAGGCTATAGTGGTCAAGACAGCATGGTACTAGCACAAAAATAGAGAGATAGACATTTGGAATAGAATAGAAAAACAGGAAATGAAATTAACATCTTACAACCACCTAATCTTTAATAAAGCAAACAAGAACATACCTTGGGGGAAAGACTCCCTATTCAATAAATGATGCTGGGAGAACTGGATATCCACATGCAAAAAACTGAAACTGGACCTGCACCTCTCTCCACTCACAAAAATTGATTCAAGATTGATAAAGAACTTAAATTTAAGGCATGAAACAATAAAAATCCTCAAAGAAAGCATGGGAAAAACACTGGAAGGTATCGTCTTGGGGAAAGACTTTATGAAGAAGACTGCGGTGGCAATAGCAACAACAGCAACAATAAACAAATGGGACTTAAACTGAAAAGCTTCTGTACAGCTAAGGAGACCACAACCAAAGCAATAGACAACCTCTACATTGGGAAAGGACATATGCATATTTTGAATTAGACAAAAGCTTAATAACTAGGATTTATAGAGAACTTAATCCATATGAAAAAAGCCAACAATCCAATACATCAATGGAGAAGTGAGATGAACAGAACCTTCTCTCAAGAAGACCAAAAAATGGCTAACAAACATGAAAAAATGCTCATCACCCTTAATTATCAGAGAAACACAAATCAAAACTACCTTGAGATACCTTCTAACCCCGGTGAGAATGGCCTACATCATAAAATCTCAAAACTGCACATGCTGGTGTCAATGTGGAAAGAAAGAAACGCTTTTACACTGCTGGTGGGACTGTAAATTAATACAATGTTTTTGGAAGGAAGTATGGAGAAACTTCAAAGAACTCAAGCTAGATATCCTGTTTGATCCTGCATTCCCATTATTTTTATCTATCCAGAAGGGAAAAAAAAAAAAAAAAAACCAAAAACCTTTTATCATAAGGACACTTGAGTAGACTGTTTACCGCAGCTCAATTTATAATCACCAAAATGTGGAAACAGCCTAAATGGTCCCCAACCCAGGAATGGATTAGCAAGCTGTGGTACATGTACACCATGGAATATTATTCAGCCATTAAAAATAATCAAGACTTGCATGGTGCCTGTGGCTCAAAGGAGTAGGGCACCGGCCCCATATGCTGGAGGTAGAAGGTTTAAACCAAGCTCCAGCCAAAAACTGCAAAAAAAAAAAAAAAAAAATTGAAACTTGACAGCATTTGTATTACCTGGATGGAATGGAACACATTATTCTTAGTAAAGCATTACAAGAATGGAGAAGCATGAATCCTATGTATTCAATCTTGATTTGAGGACAATTAATGACAATTAATGACATGGTGGGGGGTGGGAAAAGGGGAGAGCAGAGAGAGAGAAAAAGAGGGAGGGGGTGAGGGAAAAGAAGAGCAAAGAGAGGGAAAGAGGGAGGGGGTGGGGTCTCAGTGTGTGACACATCTTGAACCTTTAATGAATCCTCAACAATAAAATAATAATTAGATACATAAAAAGACGACCCTTTTGAAACTGGTTAATGCTCTCTAGAGTAATGAATTCTAATCAACAATCTTTAGCTTGCTATTATCAAAAACTCTACACATATTAATAATGTCTTTTCTCAACATTCACAATCCAGCTGCAATGATTTCCTTTGGTGTTTCTTTCATTAGACTCCAAAGATCTGTAACCCTTCAAAATCATTCCTTTCCCAAATGGAGCCCAGGTGTCTGATCACTAGTCAAGTGGCATACGGAAGGGTGGGGCTGTGCTTACATTTGAACAAGGTGTTATGATGACCTTAGCCATTGTTAGTTAGATGCCGTTGTTTTTGCAGAGGAAGCTGTGCTTGATGAAATGTGAGGAAACTTGGCTGAATTGTTTCTGTGTAGAAGCTGTAACCATAAGCAGTGACCTGGAGAAAAGTCATTTACTGCGGGCTCCCAGGCTGTCATGCTTAGGAGCTTACAAGGACGTTGGAAGTAACATTTTTTAAAAAAGGGAGAGAAAGTGTGTGTGTGTGTGTGTGTGTGTGTGTGTGTTTGAGGGAAGGAGGAAAGGGTTGCTAAGATCTAGTAAAACTAAAAAACTATATGAATCAATGTTCTGTTCCACTCCCACGTCCAAATTCTACAGAGAACCTCTAACTTCTTAATTAGAATGAATTGAATGAAATAATGAAAGTGAAATTGGCACATTAACCCATTTTGCATAACTTTGTATTTTAATAAAGAATATGTAGTCTTTTTAGACATTCAAATCATAAGTGAAAAATACCCTGTTTACTAACTTTCATTGGCTAACTGATTTAAAAGCAACTACTACTGTTTTCAAAACACTAAAAATAAGACAGTAAAAAGAGATAAAGATAAGACAATAAATGTTTTTCAAATGCTCAATTCTAAATTCCTAATGATTCCATAATCATAAACTATTTGAATAACAAGTGTATCTTAGGAATATGTCATGCCTTTTCCATCACTTTACTCAGTTGGGGGTCACATTTATTCCTCCTATCCTCCGAGGTATATCTCCTTTTTTTCATGTGAATGTTTCTGAGACAGGACATTCCTGTAGCTAGAACTGGAAACAGGAATAAGCATCTCCCCACATCCCAAATGGAGAAGACACACAGGGGCTAATTGTGATTGGAGAAACCTAGATGCTATACCTTAGTAAGCCACAGGGACATGAAGCACGGAGGCGCACCTGCAGGGCTGGGTCAGGAGCAGGCTAAAGCGTTCCCACTCACATCTGATAGGGAGATGTCAGCAACTTGCATTCTCAATGCAGAGACTGTTAGAATTATAAACTTGCTTACCAGCCTATCATCTTCTGTTGAAGATTTTCAAACAACAATATCAATTTTGAGTCCACATCCTACGCCTATTGCTAGAGCTGCACAGGAAATGGAATGTCACTAGTGCTTACAAAGCTCTCTGATGTGTGTGCATGCCTACGTGTGTGTTTATTTGCATACTTCTTATATGTTCCCCTTATGAAGACTTTTAGCTAAATAAGATTGTTTTCCTCATTTGAATTAGGCAGTTAAGTCAAGGGATCAACTTTTGATTCTGCTGTATAAGATAGGATATGTACGCATCCCTTATCACTGAATTGTGGAAAGGTGAAATCAGGCTCATAAAACATAGAGTATTCAAGACTCCCATGGGTGAACATACAAAGTGGAAAAATTACCAGCTTGGTCAATGGATATTTCTCTCCCTCAGTCACTCCTCCAACAATTAACATTCAAAATTAAAAACTGTTAAGTCATTTATGGGTTGATGGGCTTCTGGGTTGCTTCCCCAACTTGGCAATTATGAATTGAGCTGCAGTAAACATTCTGGTGCAAATGTCTTTGTGGTAAAATGATTTTTGTTCTTCTGGGTAGATACCTAGTGGCATATGTATACCATGGAATACTATTCAGTCATAAGAAAAGATGGAGACTTTACATCTTTTATGTTTACCTGGATGAAGCTGAAGCACATTCTTCTTAGTAAAGCATCTGAAGAATGGCAACAAAAATCCAATGTGCTTCATGCTAAGATAAAAACCAATGTATAAACAATAACATGCCCACACAAATGATAAAACACAAATAATAGTCTAGCAAGAGGGAGGGAAGAGGACAGGGGAAGGTGACTGGTGGAAACAGGGAGGGCAATTGGTGGGATCTCACCTAATGTGAGGGTGTTCAACACCGCCTATGGGAGAAGCACTCTTCTACAACTTGAGATTTACCTTGGAAGTGAGAACAAAGAAACCTAAAACTGTGTACCCTTACATTAATTTGAAATTTAAAAAAATTAAAAACGGCTTAATGCAAGAACAAAACAATTATAAAATAAAAAGATGTTTGACAAAAGTACTGTGGACTATGAGTATGAATGCATTTGTAAAATCTAATCTTATTTTAGCAGAGATCAAACAGAGAACAGAATTTTCCTATGCTTTTATGAAATCTCTAAACATGATCAGCATTTGTTTTACAGATTATGGGAGATATATACAGTCACAGTGTAGGGACAAACAGCTCATCAGCAGAGACCATTTTGAAGGTGTCTAACGCCCATGAGCAAGATGATTAACTGATTTTAAATAATGTAGAGCTGCCCCTACAGGGGGACTTGGTGGTCTTAGATGGAATAATGCCTACATGCTGCTCCTCTGTTATTGGAAACCCTATGCTATTAAAATACCATTTGCTTCAGTGTCTGGCATTATTAGCATCACCCCCCATTGATCAACTAATTAGACATAAATCTATTAAACAAAAATATATTTTTATGTACTCGTTATGGTTTATATCAAGATTTTGCATATTTAAATAATCATCTTGTTTAAATTTATGGTGTAAAATACATTCTGAGTCCTGTATAAAGAAAGCAAAGAGTCTTCATTGATAATTTGATTTGATGTATATGGAATCTGAACAATGGAAGAAAAATTTAAAGCCACAAACACATTTTTACTGTAATTATTTTTAGTAATAAGTGCACACGTGTCTTCTGAGATCCATTTTCCACCGTACATCTGGACATGCAGAAGAACTGCCTGATACAGCCAACTGTGCCGACTCACATCCACTGCCAAGTGGAACAAGCCTGAAGCTGTTGTCAATCCTTTTGCTACTAGGCCGTTACAAATACAGATTTACACCATGGAGGCCTCACATCTTACTTCCTTACCCCATTGAAATCATGCCATGTTACATTTTATCAGAGTACGCCCCAAGCCACAGCTTAATTTCTCCTCCTTAATGGTCAAAATTAAATCTACAGAGAAAGAGGCCAGATTGCCCAATCACTATGAGAACATCATACTATTGCTTAAATGATAATAAATTAGGAACTGAATACTAAGGTATATCTGTATCTGAAATAATTACAATTATAATTCCGTATACTGAGGTATTTTTCAAAGTACAGTTTCATTAAAATCTAATAAAGCCCTACAAAGTTGACCATGCTGGCAACAGGATACCTATTTCCATATATAGAATCTATTTTTTAAAAATATGTATTTATTTATTTATATTTGTTCATGTTGATTGAGGGTACAAAGAATGAGGTGACACTATTTGCATTTGTTAGGTAAAGTGCCTCTTATAATTGTGTCCCTCCCCCAAGAGGTGTGCCCTATACAGTAACGCCCAGCCCCCTCCCTCTTCCCCTCTCCTCACTCCCTCGTTCCCCCACCCTCCATCTTGGATTGGTTTGAGTTTCTCTCTTATGTGGGTGTGTATTAGATCGTCTACTGGCTTCATGTTAGAACTGAGTACATTGGATTCTTGCTTTTCCATTCTTGTGATACTTTATATAGAATCTAAAGCTCACAGTAAATAAATGGCTGGTTCAAGGTCACATAACTGGTAAGTAGCAAAAACTGAACAAGAACAAGTATTTCTGCCTCTTAGAACTGAGCTTTTCTACTACATGAGAATTATGTAAATGGGCAACACAGAGTTCTGTAGGGCTGCAGGAATGTTGCGCTGAGTGTAAACATGCCACAATCAGCACCAGGACTGAACTGACAACTGCTTATTCTCACTTCATCTAGGATCACGGTATTGGGGACTTGAGAATGCCAGGTGGTAGTCAAGCAGGTCTCTCTCTCTTCTCTCAGCAGAATGATTAAAGGTCACAGCTTTAAACTCAGACAGAGCTGAGTACATATAATAGTTCTACTGTTACCAGCTGCATTACCTTGAGTTAGTTACTGACTTTGTTATGTACCGTATATACTCGAGTATAAGCTGGGATTTTTCGGCACAAAATTTGTGCCAAAAAACCCGAACTCGGCACAAATTTTCTGCCGAAAAAACTCAGCTTATACTCGAGTATATATGGTAAATCTTCATTTCTTCAACTGAAATTAGCAATATCCATAAAGGGTTTAGCACAACTTGGTCAATATTGCTATTAATATCACTAGCTGCATTTTTTACATATGCAGTCTCATCACAGTTAACAAATGACAAATTTAAAATGTAAATGAACTTAAGTAAACCTTTTGTTTCATAAGGCCTCTTATACATAGCTACCAACAGTTATAATTCCATCTGATGGAAAAGTCTATTATTTTTGTTGTTATTTTAAAGGGCCAGTTTACCTAACAAACAGTTTGCAAAACCCAATATAGCTCCTACTTTTTTCAATTGTATGAGTGTATACTTTGCTTGAGGTAAAGGTTACCCAATAGCCTGCCAGCCGTGCTTAGTTCTTATGTAAAGCAGTTTTCAAATTACTTTATTGGATTTGAAAAGATTTTTATGGCTCAGATGCCTATTAATCATCTCTATATGTGGCAATGTCACATAAGTCGGGAAACAAGTCTGGGCTTTTCAGAGAAAGCAGGAGTAAAGATATAAATAAAGAATCATCACACATGAATGATATTTAAAAACACTAAACTGTGTATAATCCATGAAGGTAGGTAGAGAAAAGGGTCAAAGATGGAGAAGATTGGTTGCAGGAGCAATTTGAGTTTAAGAACATTGTGCAAAGATACATGGAATGACCCACAATGCGAAAGGGATATCGGGACCAAGTAATGTCTAAAACAAAGCAGGTAGTGTTTCAAGGGTAAAAATCATGTTCAGTCATTGGCTGGGCACAGTGGCTCACACCTGTAGTTCTAGCACTCTGGGAGGCAGAAGAGTGAAGATTGTTGAGGTCAGGAGTTTGAGACCATCCTGCACAAAAGCGAAAAAAATTATTAATATTTGGGTGTAGTGGTGCATATCAGTAAGTTCCAGCTAAGGAGATTAAGTTAAGAGAATCACGTCAGTCCAGGAGTTTGAGGCTGCAGTGAGCTATGATCATGCCACTGTACTCTCTCTGGGGTAAGAGAGTGGGACTCTGTCTCCAGAACACAAAAAGAAAAAATAAGTTCAGCCATCTCGAGCATTATTGATAGGTCAACAGAGGTGAGGACAAGAGATTTGTGACTTTAGCGAGAATAGTTTTTGTAAAAAGTTGGGGGCAAAAGCCTAATAAAAGTGAACTTTTAAAAATGAGGGGACAATTTTTATTTTTGTTTTAAGTCAGGGTCTTCCTGTGTTACCCAGGCTACAGTGCTGTCATGTAATCACAGCTCACTACAACCTCAAATTCCTGGGCTCAAGGAACCCTTCTGTCACAGCCCTCCAAGTACCTAAAACTACCAGCATACACCACCAAACTGGCTTTTCTTTCCTTTTCTCTTTCTTTTTCTTCCTTTCTTTCCTTCCTTTCCTTCCTTTCTTTCCTTTCTTTCTTTCCTTTCTTTCTTTCCTTTCTTTCCTTCCTTCCTTTCCTTCCTTCCTTCCTTCCCTTCCTTCCTTCCTTCCCTCCCTCCCTCCCTCTCTCTCTCTTTTCTTTCTTTCTTTCTTTTATTTTTTTTTTTTTCCTTGTAGAGATGGAGTCTCACTATGTTTCCCAGCAGTTCTGGAGCACCAGAACTCAAGTGATCCTCCTGCCTCAGCCTCTCAAAGTGCTGAGATTACAGGTGTGAGCTACCAGGCCTGGCCAACAGAAGGAATTAAAACTATTATAAAAGTACTACAGAGTCTTTCCAAGAGCTTCGCTACAAAGTTCACAGACAAGAAGATATCTTTAGTAAGACTGAAATGAAAGCACTGTGGATTGCTGTAATTATTCTTTTGAAGATGAGAATTACTTGAAACATATTTGTACTCTGATGAAATTGACCCTTAGAGAAAATTTGAGACAAGAGACTCAAACTATATTCTTATTTAAGTGAGAGAAAAGAAAATATCATGTATTCACTCAGCACAAGGATGTTCTTCAATAGTAAACAGAAAAAAAGTTAAACTGTTAAGACAAAATGCAAAGACCTAGGTATGTGATAATGATCTGTGGAAATTCTCTGATTGTTTCTGGAGTAGAGAATGCACGGATTTCAGTTGAACAGAAAGGATTGGGGAAAGAAGTTTAGATGAAAGAAGCAATACTAGATTTGGGTGAAATTCAATTTCTTCTAACGGGGTGTGCACACGTATACTTATACAAATCCTGCAGAGAAAAAAAATCAAGTCCAATATTTTGACTGGCAAAAACTCTTTTCAAAAGACAGGGAAGATGTCCTTAGTTTTAAGAAAGGGTGATGATTCATTAGGTCAATGAAATTTTGAAAAAGTCCACCATCTGGTTCATTCAAATAAAGTATTAGTTTGAGAATGCAAGGTAAAAATTTAATCTAAATAAATCCACAGATTTCAAAGAAAAATTGAACATGAAGAACATTTATAAAATGAAACTGTAATTTGAGAATTGGTAGATTAGTCACGCTTCCCAATCTTCCAAAATATAGAAGATAAATTAAATTTAAGAAAAAACATTAATGAAGACAATATTAAAGTATTTAATTCAAGATTTGAAACTAATATGAAAGCATCATAGCCTATTAAAATATTTCTCAAAGACTATGTAAACTTCTTTTCTTGACTTCAGTGCTCATTGTTTACAATAAATTTCCCTAAGATGAAAATATTTTTATAGAAATTTTATAGATCTTATACAATCTCTATGGCCTTAAAGGAGTAAATTATGCACTAAGTATTATGAAATAGTTTTCAGGGAAAAATAAAGAAATATATTGTTCAGTCTGATTATATATTTATCTATCATATCGGTTTTTAATGACTTTGAGACTTCCAAAAATCAAATATACTTTCAAAGAGTAGAGATTTCACATGCTCAAGATAAGAAAAGTCATATAATAGAGGTTAAAAAGATAATAATTGAGGAAATAATTTCAACTATTTTTTAATCAATTACAACTGTTGGAGTATGTATATGCAAGATTCATCTAAGACTATTCTGAAACACTTCTGAAATTTACAAAAAAACATATTCGGCAGTGTGTGGTGGCTCATACCTGTAATCCTAGCAGTCTGAGAGGCTGAGGTGAGAACATCCCTTGAGCCCAGGAGTTCAATACCGGCCTGAGCAAAAGTAAGACCCCATCTCTGCTAAGAATAGAAAAGCCAGCTGGGCACTATGGTAGAAGCCTATAGTCCCAACAACTCAGGAGGCCGAGGCAGGAGGATCGCTTGAGCTCAGAAATCCGAGGTTGCTGTGAGCTAGGCTGATTCTATGGTACTCTACCCAGAGCAACAGAATGAGACTATGTCTCAAAAATAAATCAATAAAATAAAAAAATTGTTAAAAACATATTTTATGCTATTTTTCAGGCATATTTATAACAAAAATCAAAAATAATAAAATATTTCAATTGAAAAACTGACACTTTTGTAGAAAGTACAATGTGTAAATAAATTGCAGTACAAAGCAAATGTCATTAATGTGATATAAAGCCAGAAAAAAAATGGTTAGATGTTTGGACTTTGAAATTCTGCATTTGAACACCAACTCTCATTTCCTGAATTTGTGATCTTAAAAATGTCTTAATCTTTCAAAGCCTCACTTTTCTCTGTACATAATGACTATGTTGGATACTCAGCTAACTGATATTTAGCAAACTCTTGTAACTTTCCTCAAAGAAATAAACTCCTTTTAAAGCCTGAGAAAGTGCCATGGACGTTACTGCAGCTTTCACAGGAGGGAATGGAGGTGATGTTTCACGTCCCAGACCCCACAGCAAGGATGTCTCAATGACACTTTAGAATGTGGCATTCCCTCCTCATCAACGTCAAATGATGAAATTCAGAACTTAGATAATGCTAAGTGGCCATCATGGCAAAATAATTTCTTTGATTTAACAAGAGTAATTTACATTTAATTTACAAAGAGTATATTATATATAATATATTATATATTTATATATTATATATAATATATTATATATTTATATATTATATATAATATATTATATATTTATATATTATATATAATATATATTTATATATTATATATTATATAAAATTTATATAATTTATATATTATATAAAATTATATATTATTTATATATATGAATTATCCTTGTTTAGTTCTCAAAGTATTACAAGACTACAAACATTTTTGATTACCCAAAAAACTCCAAAGAGTATGAAGTAAGGTAAAGCACTAAACATGAATCAAACTTTCCTAGCATTAAAAAAAGGTTATAATTCCATGGTCTGAATATAAGATTAAAAAAAAATTAGAGGAATCAAAGAGGCTTAGTGATAGGGTCTAATGAAACAAGTAAACATTCTGAGATATTAATAAAAATTTTTATCATATATTGATAGAATTCTAATGAGTTAATAAGCATCATTTAATTAATGCAAATTTAATGTAAGTTCATTATAAGATATCTGTGCTGTCTTGAAGTTCTTACAAATCGATTTAAAAAAATAAATACATATAAAAAAACTCTTAGAGCAATGTTAATTTGGCAACCTTGATAAATTTACATCATTTTCTTAACATTCTCAATGTTCTTTTTCTGTGTACATTGTAAATATTAAAGATATTTTTAAAGCTTTTTGTATATCGTGATCTCTCCTAGATGCTCTGCCACCTGAACAAATCAGGAGACCTTGGCTACACAGATGCCTTATTTGGAACTTTTTTAATATGAATGATCCAAGCTGAGGTCTGGGGGGAAAAAAAAACACATTGTATTTTTTAGTTGGGCCAGTTCTTATGAAATCAAATTTCACTGCCACATCTTTCCAAGTGAACGTATTTTACCTTCTCAATTCTTCTGAGCCTTAGTTTTCCTTCCACCTACTTGAAAACCAAGTATATCTGCATAAATTTGCTATTAGCTTTTCCTTCTTCATTATATCACCAGCAGCTGATATAGAATTAGAGAGATTATTTGTAGTAAAACAATACTGTTGAATTAGTCTTTGAATGGCATCCGTGAGCGTCACGTCTTGGTATTCACACGTGTCTATGACCCTGCTCTCCACCCACATCCTGCCAGGAGTGTTCGCAGAACTTATGACTTCTTTCTAAGGAATAGAACTTGGCAGAAATGAACAGATGTTTTAGATATACTCATCAGATGACTCTGAATTAATCAAAGGCAAATTATTCTGGGTAAGACTGACTTAATCAAGCAAACCTATTCAATGAAAATTCAGGCCTTGTGCTGATTTCTTATACAAGAAATAGAAAAGGCATATACTGCATCAAAATGATAATAAAAAGTAAAGGGAACAAATTCAAGATTATTTGATGCTAATTTATGTATTTGTAGAGATTCACTCTATTAGTCAAATATTTTTTCATTTGAAACTATTTGTTTAGTGTATTCATATATATATAATGAAAACATGAAATAAAGAAATCTTGATTAAAACCCATTGGTTGGTGCTAAAAAGACAAGATGTAAAATCAATCTGTTAATATTTTTACTGACAGCATGTAAAAAAACAGATAATTTTTATATATCTAAAATGTTTGCAAGTAAAAACAAACCTAAACAAACTTAATAGCATAAACAAGAAAAGAGTTATACATGCCAGGGAGAGTTTTATAAAAAAAATTCGAACCAATTTTTGTATAAATTCATTTACCTTTAAAAGAATATCAAAGGATTTGTTAGAAGGAATACACAGAATGCTAGATGGATTCTGTACATGCTGCTTTAATTTTAGCTAACATTGTGTGCTCAAATTTTGCTCTAAGCAATGTCTGCATTCCTTCCTATCTATTGAAAGCTGTATGTAAAAAATATTATATTGTGGTAATAAGTTTAAGTTTTTAACAGCCATACCTCATCTCATACCCAGTTCACTGAAGTAACTCTAAAGGGCCACATGTTTTTGTTCATTCTCCCAAAATCGTAAATAAAAATGCATCATCTGGTGATAAGTGCTTTGTAGGCCAACTTGGTATCTCTCAAGTTCAGGTTTAAAGGATTTCCTACAGTGGGCATGTAAGTGTCAGTCATGAAACAGAGGAGAAAAGCCTGTTGTAAGCATTTTTAACAATTCTGAATTGCCAATTCAGCAGAGATGTTCCAGGGTCTAACCAGTCAATCAGAATGAAGAGTGAATAGAGATCCAGAAGGCTGACAGCATGACCTCCCGGGCCTTCCAGGTGCAGAACCGGGATTCTAGACTCCGGTTCACTGGTTCCTCCCAGGAGGGAGGTGAGGACCAGTGCGCAGTGGGGTTTATACTGGTCAATCTGTGTGTGCTCGGCTCTCCTGCCTTAGTCTCCCTCTGAACGTTTTTTCCTGTTTCATTTCTAGCTGTGGAATATTTTTGTCTCACCCTCCCTTTATTGTCATAGCAGTCAAAAGAATTGAAACAGACTTAAGCGTCCAAGGCCAGATTCTTTGCAGAGTAGGGATTCGGAACCACACCATACCACACTGGCTCTGCTGGATGCCAAAGGGCTCCCAACGCCAGCCTCTCGCCAACTGCAGGCACACTGGACGATCCCCCAGCATTCTAGTTGTGGATCTGTGTACTAGGCAGGTGTTGTTGTTGTTGTTGTTGTTGTTGTTGTTGTTTTTTAGTCTCTTTCTTCCTTGCTTAAAAGGGTTGTAACAAGTAAAAAAGTAAAAACCAATCAACCATAAACCTTATTCTCTCATGACACAAGTTGGAGGCCATGCCCTGTGGGTTCCCTGGATGAGCTCATGAAGTCTTTAATGTCCTTTCCCTGAGTTTACCCCTTATTATCTGTACCTTGCATTAATATTTCCCCCCCAATCCTCTCAACCCCCCCTGTGAGAACACTGTTCTCATCACACTCATTTTTACAGAGAGGCAGCATTGCGCATCCTCTGGCAAGCATTCAGTAAATAATTATTCATTTGTATTTACACCAATGCGTGACGCCATTGACCAGACACAGCTCGCTGTCCAGCAGCGCGGGGAGGCCAGGGGCTGCCTGAGTCTCACTCACTGTTTCTGGCCCCCCTTCTGTTCTCCTGCCATATTGCTAGGAAAGAGTCGAATTTACCATTCACCTTTACATAGTGTCTAAAGCCAAATGCCACCTTTTAAAATCATTTTCGTTTCTTTTTTGTACCCATAGCATTAGCAGACATTTTTTAATACTGTGGTGGTAGAAACGGTGATGTCCAAAACTGCTTATTTGAAATGCAGTGGAGGCTCAGCGCCTATAGCTCCGTGGGTAGAGGGCCGGCCACATACACCAAGGCTGGCGGGTTGGAACGCAGGCCGGGCCAGTTGCGCAACAATGACAACTGCAACAGAAAAGGGGCCGGGCGTTGGGGTGGGCACCTGTAGTCCCAGCTACGTGGGAGGCTGAGGCAAGAGAATCAGTTGAGCCCAAGAGTTTGAGGTTGCTGTGAGCTGTGATACCACAGTGCTCTACTGAGGGTGACATAATGAGACTGTGTCAAAAAATAAATATAAAATAAAATAATATAAAATAAAATGCAGTGGAGTGGGAAAAACAAATGGCTGGTTCTAAGACATCATGGGAGCTTTGTCATCAATGGACAGTGATGGTCGCTTTGGGCACTTCAGACTTCTCCAGTTTTGTGTGGATGTCATTGTGTGTGTGTGTGTGTGTGTGTTCTCTCTTTAGCTTAGTAGTTTGTGCTATAAAGATGTGGAAAAACTCTATCTGCTTTCACCTTTGCTCAGGGAAGTCCTGAAATTGGGAAGAGATGTGGACAACACAGTGATCTCCACATTCTTAGGAGGTGCTGTCAGCCACCCTCCCACAGCTAAACTAAAGGACCCTAACATCCTCTTAAGAACAAACCCTTTGCCCACCTCTCCTTCTCACCTAATCCCTCAAATCCTATAAAATACAGGAGGAAAAAAAAATGTAAACTGATGAGAATATGTGGGTGAAAAAATTCTGAATTCATGCTTAAACATACAAAATAATGAGAGCACCGTTATTGAAACACAGTACCTCCTGCCAGCCCACTTTGGTCAAGTCCTTAATATTCAGCACCTTTCCCCATCCACTTAGAAAGAATGCATGCCTACTTCATCTGCACTTAAAGAGCTCAGAGCCTTTGCTAAATTTTAAATCCATTCCAATTAGTAGTGCTAACCGTAAGAACAGAGGGAGAACCAGCTGTTCCTTAACCTTGCATTATAACATTTGGTATTATTCTGCAGACTATTCTAGCATCTTTTTCAACTTGATTAAAACCAGACATTCACATTTCTAATCATGGGTATTATTTTTGCCCAATTTTTATTAATTTTCTTATGTTTTCTCTAAATGTTCTTAAGGTACGTAACTATTGGATTGCATTGTTTAACTGCCAGGCTGAAGAGGACACTCTAGTCAATGCCAGTCCAGTGAAGCGTGTGATGGAATTAACAACTACCAGCCTGGCATAAGAGGGTTTCTGTGGAACATCAGGTTAAGATGCGCATGAAGAACTAATTGTATTTCAAGCTTTTTCTTTTTCTTAAATACGTGACCTCTAGCTTTCTAAATTGTCTCTCAGGGTACTCAGGGTACCACATATTTGTCACAGGAGGAGCAACTTGCTTCAGTAAAAATAATATGCTGGAATTTGTACTCTGATAAAGATAATTTAGATGGGTCTCTGGGTGTGCTGATGTGAGGACATTATAGCCTGAAAGAATTTTCTTCAGAATAGTGAAGAATTACTACAAAGAAAATAGTATTTTGATTTTCAAAGTTAAATAGCAGGAAAATACTGCTTTTCAAATTTTGTACAAAAACACCTTCTTTATCACCTTTTCACTTATATATTTAGTCATTTATAGCTTTTTATGATTAGATAAAAGATATATTTACAAAAATGATGCTTTCTAAACTATGGAAAATACAATAAAAATTTTTATTGTCCTTAATTTCAACAGAAAAATTACTTGTACTATTTGTTTTTAGAATTACATATTTTTTATTTTTAGATTTATTGCTTTTTAAGAGCCTATAGACTAGAGTCTCAATAAGCATTTTAAGGCATTTAGTCCCATTTACCAATTATCTATAGATATGAGTTAAAAACTATCATTGGCCCAAAACCCAACATTTACTTTCTATTTAATATCAAGAATAAGCAATAGTTTAGGGGTGCAGCAAATTAACTATCCCATCTACTATATAAACTTATATTTTAATAATTCTAAATTGCCTTT
Source organism: Loris lydekkerianus (assembly GCA_963574355.1). Taxonomy (NCBI): domain Eukaryota; kingdom Metazoa; phylum Chordata; class Mammalia; order Primates; family Lorisidae; genus Loris; species Loris lydekkerianus. Next base: position 40,470 of record CAUYPK010008061.1, on the reverse strand, counting down.
CAAGCAATTTATGATAATTTATTTCTTCTGATTATCCCAATTATATACATGTTTTAACAGAATAGTTTTAAAAAATATTAGCTTAAATATTTTAAATATTACTGTAAATTCCTTTCATTTCTTTCAAAAAATTGATTATAGTTGATTTCCTTAAAATATTAAATTACATATTGAAGAGCTTTTCATGAACAATTCTAATTCATGAGTGTAGTTATTTTTCCTTTATTGAAGGTAATTGTAACAGAGGCTGACTGTACTGGATAAGTCAGGCATCTTGTACAGTCAAGAATTTAAACCTAACAGGCATTACATATAATATGTTCAAGATTTTTCTTTTCACTAAGAAAGAGGAAAAGATTGTAAAGGTACATCACTCATAACTTCACGTCTCGCCTCAGATTTTAGTCTGGTCGGAGTTGGGTTGTTTGTGAAGTGTGTGCTTTCCAAATAAGCAACTCACTTTATATACCATAACTTTAATCCTCTTGTTCTGATAAAAAATCTTTATAAAATGCATTGTTCATCTTTCAGTATTAAAGTAGATGAAATAATCTGTTAGGGAATAAAGTTAACAAGATATATAACCTACTGAAGGACAAAGGGAAAAAAAGTTCTTTATCAAACAACATAAAATTTGAAAAAAAAATGGAAAAACAACATGGGTTTCTAGACTCCAAGTATGGAAAATGCCAATTATTCATGACAGCGGCACAATTTCATTTATTGTGGAGAGGGAAATGGTTGGAAGAGGATTTAGCATGGTAATTCTGAAGTTGAATTTGAAAAATTAGCAGGAAAGAATAGCCAAACAGATTTTACAGTGAAAAGTAATGAATAAATAGTATCTTACCCTAAAATGATAACACATGCTATAAACATAAACTAATTGAAATGTTGTGGCACTCGCATCTATTTTGTCAATAGACAAAATAGAAAAAAATAGCTCCAAACCAGAACTTGAGATACTAATATTTAACACAAGATTACTCAAGTCTTAAGACGTCATTGTTTGGTAGATTCATTTTAGTTTGTATAACAAGAAAGAAAACATCCAGGTAAATTATACACTTTCTACTATCTAGAATTTGTATGTTACATACATTGCAAGGTTGTTACCCTTATTTAATTAGTGGTGGATTGTTTTACCATGTACATATATAAAGATATGTAAGCAAAGTTAATTAGTGGTTTATAATTTTTTCACATTTGGAACTAAGCTCTTCTAAATTACTTAGGTTTAGAATGCTTGGTGTTTGCACTTTTTCCCAGTAACATTCCCTTGGGCCAGCCATAAAGAGCACTGGTTACATAATATTTCTGAAGAGAAGCTTTTGATATTGGTATTGGATTTCTGATTCTGCAATTAGGTAGGCCCGCCATCTTTTGATTTCAACTTGTAGGGTACGGGAAAACATGTTGGAGTCACTGCCTCCTTGAAATGGTGTTCTATTTGATTTGGTTCTTAGGGCTTAAAAGGCTACTCTGCTATCATCTCTGGGAAATGACCTCCCACAGGGACACCTGCAGGTTGCAATGCTGGAGGCTTTTGTGGTCTGCACATCCACAGGTAATGGTGAGATTTAATTCTACTCATAGGATCATGATTTTTAGAGTCCACCAAAGGTGGAGGAAAAATGTGTCTTAGAATCAATAAAATGCAGTGTGTTACGAGCATCAAGAATGATTGCTGAAAATATAGGATTTGCAATAGAATACTGAAATTTCAAAAAAATTCAACCTATATTTGATGAAATGAACAATAATGCCCACCACATCCACCACAAAAGCTGCTTTGAAAACCAAAATATAATCAGGCATGTGCATAAAAATTTTAAACTATAAATTACCATATATAAAACTGCGAAGTAGAATATAAATGAACATTTTTTAAACAATTTAGCACATTGGATTTTGTTTGTTTGTTTGTTTTTCAAAATTAACACTAGAATTAAATACTAAAGTTGCTTTTCCACATTATTTTTCTATGTTTTTAAAAAGCTGACTCTGCTTTTTAAACAAGGAATCTCATTGCCAGAATCCTAGTCTTTTCTAGTCAGATGTAAGCATAATTATTATGCTACCTGTGACCAGATTGTTCTACTATATATCAAAATTCTTGTATTTCTACACAAAACTACCTCAACTATTTTTTTTTTTTTTGCATTTAACATGTTGATATACCACAGGCATTACTGTCATTTGAGTTAATATATCTAAAACTCAGTTTTTCCCAAGTCTTCAGCATCATCAAAAGCATTTGCAATCTTTACTAAATCTTTTAACTATAATAAAAATAAATACTAAAATAACTGGATTAAAGATATGGTGAATTTAAGATTTATAATTTCTGTATGGTCTATCACCTTTCTTGTAAAATTCCTTGTTAACAAATTTTACATCCTAAATGTTATTCAAATCAGTCATATTTCATTTATAATTTATAATCTGATTGCTTTGTAAAAATTGATCAGGATTAGAATAATAATATAGATGAAATAGGACAGTTAAAATGAAAATAAATTTTGTACATATCTTAAAATGTTCACACACAAGATAAATAAGTTAATTTCAATCACTACTGAACATTACTAGTTGAATTAGCCCCCTGTGGAGAGGCAAAAGAGAAAAATGTAGTGAATTCCACTTTTCTTTCTGGTAAAAAAAAAGCTCAATAATCTTTTTTTTTTTAACAGAGTCTCACTATGTCGCCCCCAGTAGAGTGCTGTGATGTCACAGCTCACAGCAATCTCAAACTTTTGGGCTTAAGCAATTCTCTGTCCTCAGCCTCCCCAGTAAGTAGGACTACAGGCGCCTTCCATGATGCCCGGCTATTTTTTGGTTGCAGTTGTCATTGTTTGGCAGGCCCAAGCTGGGTTCGAACCTGCCAGCTCTGGTGTATGTGGCTGGTGCCCTAGATGCTTGAGCTGCAGGTGCCAAGCGGAAAGTTTAATAATCTTTACAGATATATCTTCTTCTTGATGCTAAAATCTAGGCAGATTTTCTGGGAAAATATCAGTCAATGTCTTCAACTGTCTTTTGAGAAAATGAAGTGTTCTTTTATTACCACATTTATTATGTGTTATCATCAATAAACATTAATGCCTAGAATTAAATCTTATCTTAGCAAAGATTTGCCTATCTGAAATTCATAAAATATGATACAGTTCTGAATCCAATACATCAGGTTAATGTTTGTCAGATAGAAATAAAATAAGAATCTTAGCAGACCGAATTCTACTTCTTTGGTGCATGATCACGACCATTTGATCTCTAAAATTTGTTAGCTATGGCTTGGTTTTCCAAAGGTCGCAAGTTTAGCAAATAAAACATGCAGAATGTCCATTTAAATTTGAATTTTAGATAAATAATAAATAATTTCTAGTATAAAATTATCTCATATATTATTTGGCACGCATATGCAAACATACCTATATACTCGAGTATAAGCCGAGTTTTTTCGGCACAAAATTTGTGCCGAAAAACCCGAACTCGGCACTAATTTTGTGCCAAAAAAACTCGGCTTATACTCGAGTATATATGGTATTTTTCAGTGTTTATCTATAAATTAATTAAACCGAATGTCCTGTATTTTACCTGGTAAGGATAAAGTAATGTACTGGAAAATGATCCCCGGACACTTGTAGCCCTACATCTATTGAACTTAAAAAAAAAAAAAAAAAAAAAAATTAAAGGAATAAGTAATGATATAATTATTCAGAAAACAAAATCACTCCACACTTTAACTGAGTTTTCATTAAACTGACATGGGACGCATTTGGAAAGTCTCAAATATGTCAGAAAAGGCAACTTTGCTTACCTCCCCCCTGTCCAAAAAAAAAAAAAAAAAAAAAAAAGAAGAAGAAAAAGAAAATGTAATCTAGATCCCTAGTTAGAATTAGTTTTCAATATGATTATTTCTCTTTCTGAAACCCCAAGTATTTTGGTTTATACATTTAAAAACATTACTCTGAAGAGGTTTTTTGTTTTGCTTCATTAGAGTAACAGTGTGCACTATTGCACAGGAATATCAAAATCACAACTGTGACTGTTGTAATCAAGCCTTTGTGTTATCACTAGGAGTTCCTTGGCTCCACTCAAATCCACTTTTTTTTTCATAATTTTCATAAAGTCTTAAAATAACAGCTAATAGTTATACTCATATATATTAAATGCATACCCTTGAACTATGCAAATTTTTTACAACTAGGTATAGCCACAAAACCCTAATTTGTGTATATTTCTAGAGACATGCACGTTCGACATGAAAACCCTCAATATCCACGTAAATATTGTCAAAGATTCTCAAAAACTTGCATCCGGTCTCCTCTGGCAATCTGAATATTATTTTAGGATGTGTCACTATGTAGTAATTGCATGTGCTATACAAAAAAAGCTAAGTAAATCAAAGCTTTTGGTTTTGGCAAATTTAAAAGGAATTTCTAAAATATCATTTTTAATAGGAAGCTGAAAAGTGGAGATTCATTCCTCTGAGCAAGCACTTACACACAGCATACATATAACGTGTGCACGGATGTGTGCATGGATGTGTGTGCTGTGTATGCATGCACTCAGCATTATACTACGCTCTAGGGACACACACGCAAATAAAGTAAATTTTCTTTCCTCGTGGAATTTTGTTACAGGAATGAAGAAGAGAGATTATATGAGAGAGAGAGAGAGATTGTTTCTATGGAGTAGTCATTTCCATACAAGGAATGAGAAGGTTTCACAGGTATTCACCCACTGAGCACAGTCCTGCGTGAGACTGGAGCAGGTAGGTTCTCCACTAGGCAGTGAAACCGGAGGTTTCATGAAGAGAAAAGCAAAGCATTCCTGGCCAAGAAAACTTGAGGCTGCACTCCTCACCCCAGAAATCTCCCCTACTCTTTTCTAAAATCAGGTGGGCTGTACAGAAACATCTGTAGAGCTCTGGGACTTTATGACCTCCCAGTAACTTAGATCTTGGGCTGATATGCATCAGAATAATCACATGTCTGACAAGACAGAAAATAAATTTCAATGTGCACAGGTTCCTTTAGTGAAATGCTTACAAGAGTCTTATTAGCTGTGTGTCCTCAGATCTAGTTGATTTCTCTTCTGTTCATTTTCTCCTATCAAGTAGATGGATAGAAAACGCAAGAACTATGGAGTTAAAGGTGCACTTTGGACAGGTGTCTATGATGGGTACCTGAGCCTGCCTTGGGAAGTGGAGTGTCTCTCTCTCTCTCTCCCCCGTTCATCTCAGTAAATGAGACGATGATGGTGAGAAGATTGAAAAGACAACCTTTGCTTTGTAGGAAAACATATCCTTCCAATTTAAAGTTACCTAAAAATACCTCCCTATTTTGCAGAAGCCATTGGCTGTAACCATTTCTGTACAATTACCAAGCGTCAGGCACACCTCTTTGGTTTTCACCGTCTAGAAGTTTGCTGTTCCATTATCTTAAGCTTATTGACATATCAGATACAGGCCTGCATACATGCACATTCACAAACAAGATACAAATCCTGCTTTCAAATATTTGTACATAGATGAACAAGTTTCAGAAAGCACTTGTGTGCTTTCCAAGATATAATAATTAAAAAGAGTTTTTGCCTTAACTGGTTTTCTCCTTTGATTGTGAATTAGTCCTTCTTGAGGCTAATTTTATTTTCTTCTCAATTTTATAAGAGCTTTGTGCTTTTTTTTTCATATTTGAACCAACCTACATATAAAATTACTGAGAAACGAATAGAACTCAAATTTGTACAGAAATACAAAAGTAATCCACTTGCATAAGTGGCAACAACTATGCCTTATATTAAATTTTTATTTTGAGTAATTATAAATTAACAAGAAGTTGCAAAGAGAGTAGAAAAGGTTCTGTATGCCTTTCATGCAGTTTCTGCAATGATTTCATTTAATATAACTACAGCACACTGTCTAAACCAGGAAGCTGACTTTGGTGCAATGTGTGTATATATGTATATATGTATATAGTTCTACATAATTTTATCATGTGTGCAATGCATGGACATAACATGAAATTAGACGAGCACTGCTCCATCTCACACCCATCCTCTTTGCTGACCACAGCTATCTTTAACTCATGACAACTGCTGATATTTTCCTGAGCCCTATGGATTCTGTCATTTCAAGAAGGATATATAACAGAGTACGTCACCTTTCGAGGCTGGCTTTTTGCATTCAGCTTAATGCCCTTGAGATCCATCCAAGTTGTTGTATCTACAACAGCTTAAACTTTGTTGTTCTTATGTTTTATTTTCTTCTGAGCAGTTATCCATGACACAGGTACCATAATTTGCTTCATTGCTTACCTATTAAAGGGTATTTTGTTTATGTTCATTTTGGGGACCAGCAAAAATAAAACTGCTACAAATAATCCTGTGCAGATGCAAATTTTCACCTCTGTGGATTAAATATTTTTAGTTTTGATAAAGTCCAATTTATTGATTTTATTTTTCTTTTATAAAGTCAGCTTTTGGTATGATATTTAAGAATACTTCACCAAAACTTTGTGCCCCCAAATGTTCTTCTATGTTACTGTCTAAAAGTCTGTACTTTTATATTTTCCATTTACGTTTATGCTCAATTTGAGTTAGTTTTTATATAAAGGCCTATAGAAAATTCTAGGGAAAAAGGTAAATCCATGTTTAGGTCAGAAAGTATTTCTACATAATCATTTCTAGTGAATTACTTAGAAGTTGCAGAAGAAAGGCACCTATATCTCCAAGGACCCATATTTTAATTTTGATTGCCTCTCTGTAAATAAGTAATTATTTTCATAACAAATTGTATATATATAATTTGGGGGACAGGTATGTCATAAAGAGTAGAATGTCCTTTCTCTCTATACCCCCAGCCACATTGTATAAGCATCTAAATCTCTAGGTCCCTATCTAAAGTTAGAAGCATGGAGACTGGAGGTGGATGTAGATGTTAACCAAAAACACAGATGACGCTTATAGGAACAAAATTCCAGAAAGAAGCTACAGAGTTAGAAGAGCGTATTGATAGGGTGACTTAAAAACAGAAAGTCCAGCAGGGTATAAAAGGGTAAATATTTTCTTCTATTTTATCTTCCCCTCAAAGGAAGGCTGACTGCAACTATCAAAAACAGAATAATAAAGGAGAACGAAGTAGCTCTGTAGACAGGACAGCCGTGGAAAGGGCTGTTCAAGGGAAAATCTAATGTTGGGAGGCTCCTTCTGGTGGATACAGAGTAGGGTAATGGTTGTGTAAAAGCCTGATTTTATTCATCAGCTTAACAGCAAGACAAGGGTACCAAGGAAAATTTGCTTTCTTTTATTATTTCAGTAGCTATTTTGTATTATTTTACATTTTTTTATTATTTTTTAAATATGTATTTATTTATTTGTGAGACACTTTGTCGCCCTCAGTAGAGTATTCTGGCATCATAGCTCACAGCAACCTCAAACTCTTGAGCTCAAGAGATCCTCTTGCCTCAGTCTCCCAAATTGCCAGGACTACGGTGCCCACCACAATGCCCGTCTGTTTTTTAGAGATGGGGGTCTCGCTGTAGTCAGGTTGGTCTCTAACTGGTAAGTGCAAGCGATCCACCCACCTCGGCCTCCCAGAGTGCTAGGATTACAGGTGTGAGCCATCGCATCCAGCCCTTCAGTAATCATTTTTTAAATTAAATTTATTGAGGATGAATTTACATACAATAAAATATTCATGTTCAACATACAGACAGATGAGTTTTAGAAAAATACTACCCTCATAAGCAACAACTTGAACGTAGTACTTTTTTGTCATAATTAAGACTCTCAAAATATGGATCGTGCTGTAAATACTAGAACAGGAGAGTCCAGAGCCGTCAGCAACTGCTTCACAGCACTTGACAGTACTTTCTGCGCTCCTGTCCTCTACAAGACCTTTTGCCAGGTACTAGGGATGCAAACATGAAAATGTAATAACCACTGACTTCAGAGTTTAGTGAAAACTCACAGGTTTACGAGTGAAATAAACAGAGATGCTGATTCTTTTTTGCCACGGTGCCCGGCTGGGTTTCTCCCCTTTTTTAGGAGTTGCAGTCTCACTCTCACTCAGGCAAGTCTTGAACTCCTGAGCTCAAGTAATTCTCCCTCCTCAGCCTCCCACCGTGCTGGGATTACAGGCATGAGCCACCACGCCCAGCGTGACACTGATTCTTAATCCATGGGCTGAAAGAGGAAGGCATTTGGGATGTGATCATTGAGGGATGGAAACTATGTCACTTTTTGTCTAGATGGAGCAAGGAAGAAACAGAAGAGCTAAGCGAGGACATCAGCTTACTCGTGCAGGGAAGAAATGAGGAATAATACGGATAACTGGGGTGGGGCATGGACAGGGCCAGTGACATGTGCAAATGCGTTTCTGCCAAGTCATCATCTGTGAGGGGGTGGGGGTGATACTCTGCCTTTGTAGAAGAGCAGTGGACGTGGGGACATTGTCAGGGGGCTTGAGGATCTCTTCGAGAAGGTATTGATATATCTACCCGTAGCAACAGAAAACCTTTTAATGGTTTTGTACCTACAGTAACAGAAGGAAATGACACACATCCCAGTTACCGTCTTTTATTTTTCAAACATGAGGCGGGCGGGGTGGGTAGCAATAGACTTTCATTCTATAGTGATTTCACAAATAATTCTTGCATGTTGGATCCTGGTAGGAGGCTTTGAGAGCCTGCTGCAGGACCTGTAACCTTCTCTTGGCTTCCCGCCCACCGACTTCATCTTACTGATCTCCTGATCTAGGTTAAGGCTGATCAAACCTATTTTATCTCCTTCATAGGCATGCCTTGGGATTGCATTTCCTGGATGACTTGGTAAGTTAGGAATGGCCACGAGACTGAGTTTTAAGCAAGTGCATTTCTTCCAGGACTGACCCCAGAGAAACGTCTGGACAGAACTCTCTGTATTTCTTCAGCTACTACAGGTTTAATAAAGACATCCATGGTGGTCATAGAAACCACAGTTGAAGATGCCATAGACCAGTGGTTCTCAACCTTCCTAAATCTGCAACCCTTTAATACAGTTCCTCATGTTGTGGTGACCCTCAACCATAAAATTATTTTTATTGCTACTTCTTAACTGTAATTTTGCTACTGTTATGAATCGTAATGTAAATATCTGATATGCAGGATGTATTTTCATTGTTATAAAGGGGTCACGACCCAGAGGTTGAGAACTGCTGCCATAGACATTGGGGAATGAAATCAGAATTTCTGACTTATTGCTCTGAAAAGAGAGGCCAACCAAGAGTACCAGTTTTATAAATGAACAAAAATTTTGTTGATGTATTTATGGGTTGTTTTTTAAGCTGCTGCCTTAAGTAAATTACCTTCTAATTGATGTTAATAATGCAATGTCTTAGAGAAAAATGTTATATAGATTTTAAAATGGATTTTTTCCTCCCTTTATATAGATGATGGACAATGGAAAAGTAGCACTCAAAGAACTAAATATGTATTATGTTTTAACAAGTTAAATTATTATTATTATTTTTTTTTTTGAGAGTCTTGCTATGCTTCCAGGTAGCGTGTCATGATGTCACAGCTCACAGCAACCTCAAACTCTTGGGCTTAAGCAATTCTCTTGCCTCAGCCTCCCAAGAAGCTGGGACTACAGGTACTGCCACAACACCCAGCTTTTTGTTGTTGTTGTTGTTGTTGTTGTTGTCATTGTTGTTTAGCAGGCCCAGACTGGGATTGAACCCACCAGTCCCAGTGCATGTGGCTGGCATCCTAGCCAATGAGCTATAGGCACCATGCCATGTTAACATATTTAATCATACATTTTTTTCCCAGGGTATAAGAGGTATTTCTGCTCTCATAAAGAGAAGAAAAAGTATTTCTACCCTCATAGGCACATATTTCTACTCTGATACTCCCAATGCTTAGTAGAAACTGGCTTTTCTGAGCAGTGCCTCTTGACCTAGAGTGTAGATCAATAAACATTCTGAAAATACAAAAATAAATCATAACCATCACTTTGATCACTCAACAACATTGGGAGGATAGCTGCGCCATCTTGCTCTAAAGAAATTTTAGATTGGCGTAAGCTACTCTTTCACAAAAAGGAAGTGACCTTAGTTTCTAATCTCTCTGGGAACATTTCAGTTTATTTCTTATTTACTCCATGGCGTATATTTGGACATGCATGCAAATGACACTTTTTGGGTTAAGAATATGTCTCACAGCTACAAACAAAAATCCAGTATCCAAAAATGTACAACTGAAGGATTATTTTCATGTTTAATAACATTTATTGTTTTCTTTGAAAATGAAACACATTAGTGAATAATTATTTCTCAACTAACCATTGTTAACAGACAATAAAAGTCTATATTTGCAATTTGTGTTTTCATAGATATAGATTTCCATTTGGAAATTTCTCTGAACTCTTTTCATAACACACATATAAAGATAATTGACTGTGTGACATGTTTTGAAGGGCAACTGCTGATTTTCAATTGACTAGATAAATAAGTAAGAAATTATTAAATGAAAAGAACAGTTGACTCAAAGTCAGTACAACAAAGGGCGCCCATTTGCAGTTTCATTACTACTCAGAAAAGGTTGAAGACATCGTAATTCATTTAAATTTTCCTTTAGGCAATCAATTTCCCGATGTTTCCTATTTTGCTTTTCAGCAGAGAGCAACAGTCTGAATTCACACAAATTTTCAGATTGTGTTTCTCTCTCTATTTATTTTTTTAGTAAGCAACTCCAAAGTAAATTAAGTAATCCCAAGATAAAAATACACATTTGATTATAATATTTAACGGTTTGAATCACTTTGGGCCTTTCATAATGCAAATAACATGAAAAATAACATTTTTAGGAATTTAAATATATTTATATAATACATTTAATAAATAATACAAATACATTTCTTCATCAGTGAGATGTGTGCTGGATGCCTACACATACATGTACTTACATCTATACACCTGTATATGATAAGCAATAACTGAGAATTTTTAATAAAAATATTTTTAAATACATGATAACCCATTTCCTTATTTAGTAAACCGAGTTCTTTGAACATCTTTTAGCTTTCTTCTCATAAACATTAAAGACACCCTCATGTATATTATCACTATATTCTGTAATATTATTATTAAGTTCTGTATTATCTGTATCACAAGTTACAGATGGCGGCAAGCCCTCTTCTACTCCTTCCATTGACAGGTAGGATTCAATTTCTGATTCTTAAAACATGGTTCCTCAACAGATTGTAGCAGAAATGATGTGGAGCATCTCGCAGGGGTCATCAGAGGCCCCACAGATTTTGTGGGGGCCTCTTGGAAAACTGGCTCTGAGGCACGTAGGTAACTGCCGAGGAACCATGACCCCTGAGCTCACCGTTCTACATGGAACCCAAGCCATGGGTCGGGACTGGAGGAGAAGACATCATGTGGAAAGAAAAAACCCAAGAGCAGTGAGTCAGCCAACTTGTAAGTGACTGATCCCTCATCTGTAAAGCAGATCCTCCAGCTCTGATGACCTCCTGATGCTCAAAGGTTTTTCTGCTTGCTCCAAGCTGGGTATATATTCAGAATAACCGAGACAGCCAGAAATCACAAGGCTGGATGAATTAAATATACTCGATAAAGGCCAGAATAATTTATATGCTATTTGGTTATTCAGTAGCACTCCTGACCATTTTCACATCTTATAAGCAGTTGGACCATAATTCAGACCTTGGAAGCATTACAGCTTAATATTAATTTTCTCTAGAAGAAATCCATAGCACAATTGTATCTGGGCAAATTGAAAATAAAAGTGGAGGATACACTATTGGCATGGACACATATTGCATCGCAGGCACACATTTGCTAATTGGTGAATTTAAAAATGTTTCTCCCACTTTTGTTGATGCTGCCATAATCCAAGCCACCATATCATCTCTACTTGGCAGTGGCCAAAGATCATCCTGTCCAGGGGCTTCCATCTCTCTGATCTCTTTGAATGGAAAGTTTACTACCAGATACTACACTGAAGTATCAGAGAGGCTTTCCTTGAGCACTCTACAGAAAGTAACGCCCCCCTATCTCTCCATATTCTCCTTGTCATACTTTATTTTCCTCTATACAACTTGTTACCATCTGACTTTTTTAGAAAAAGAAAAATAATTGTGTATATTCCCCCATACCATCACCTTCAAAAAATGATATAGGAACTCTACAATTTTTCCAAAATCTCAAACAGTGCTTGGATTATTCATGGTGATAAGAAAATATTTGTTGAATCAATAGATGAGAAGTTTTAACAGATATATAGTGTTTCAGTATAATAAGAAAATTGTCTGGAGAAAAAATTCAGAGGAAAATGTGTCAAACTATAGAAAAAATTTATACCCTATGCAAAAGTAAATAGAGAATTCTTATATAATGCTCCAGCAGAGGAGGCACTGGGGATGTTCAGGACTACACCGTAGGTAGAATGGCTTCAAGCTAGAAGGACCCTAGTTTAGGAAGGTCAGCTAGAATGTGTTGGAGTAATAATGGTGTGTTACAATGAAAGGCTACTTGGTGAGAATGGAAGTGACATAAAATATCATTAGAATTCTGTACATGGCAACAGAGTGAAGGAAATGACTAATAAAATGTGATGGTGAAGCTTTTAAGTGAGAGAGACTAGCAATACCGTCAGTAGAGACATTAAGTTAAATTTGACCCAGGAAGTCTTTATTTAGTACATGCTATGTACAAGACATAATCCAAAATATAGCTAGACTTAAGACTTTGTCCAAAATATAAAAATGAGTAATACGTGCACTCACACTGGAGGGAATACTAGACAAAGACGGGAATGTGCAGCTAGCCTCGGGATGTGTCAGAAGAAAGCACAAATAAAAAAAGGAACGGGCGTAAGGTAAAAATGATTATCATGCTCACTTATGGGTGAGACTATGTCCTTTGGAACATGATGGTTTAAAGTTGTTTTTTTTTTTAAATGGTCGGATCTAATTCTGTCAGGGAGAAAATATTCTGTGATCAATCACTAGGAAAATGAAGAAGAGAACAAGAGTGTGGTAGCACCTCACACCTGCTAGGGTGGCTGCTAAGAAAGGGTCAAAAAACAACAAATGTTTCCACAACTTGGCTGTTATGAATTGGGCTGAAGTAAACATTCTCGTGCAAATGTCTTTGCTGTAAAATCATTTTTGTTCTTCTGCATAGATACCTAGTAATGGACTTGCAGGATCAAAAGGAAGGTCAACTTTTAGATCCTCATGAATGCTCCATACTTCTTTCGAAAAAGGCTGTATTAGTCTGCAATCCCACTGGCACAGAAGTGCTCCCTTTGCTCCGATTCCACACCAACAGGTGCAGTTTGGGGAGTTTGTGATGTGGGCTAATCTTCCTGGAGTTAGGTGGTATCTAAAAGTGGTTTTGATTTGCATTTCCCTAATGATTAAAGATGATGAGCATTTTTTTCATGTGTTTGCTGGCCCTTCTCCTGTCAGCTTCACAGGAGCTTCTGTTCAAGTCTCTTGCCCACAAAGATATGGGGTAGTTTGATCTTTTCTTATTGATTAATTTCGACCCATGAATGGATTAGCAACTTTTGTATATGTATACCATGGAATACTATTCATCCATAAAAGAAGATAGAGACTTTACATCATTTATGTTTACCTGGATGGAATTGAAATATAACCTTCTTAGTAAAGTATCTCAATAATGAAAAAAAAGTATCCAATGTACTCAATATTATTATGAAACCAATATAAAAGTAATTGCCTTCTCTTAAAAATGATAAAACACAAATATAGTCTAACAAGGGGAAGAAGTTGGGGGGAAGAGGAAGGAAAAGGGAGAAGGAGGTTGGTAGGAGGAGGGGACATTTGGAGGGATCTCGACAAATGTGCACAATGCAGGGGTTACAATTCTAAACAACTGAAAGAAAACTGTAAATGTCTTATCACCAAAATAAATAAGGGAGGTCATGGTTATATTAATCAGTTTGATTTAAGCATTCCATATAGTATATCCAATCATCACATTGTATCCCATAAATGAATATGGTTATGATCTAATTAAAAAAATTAAAAATTTTTTAAAAAGTAAAAACTATTGACAGAGATGTGGAGAAAAGGGAACCCTGGTCCACTGCTGTGTAATGGCAAGAAGGAAATTTCACCATTTGTGTCAGCGTGATTAAACCTAGAGGACATTACACCAAGTAAAGTAAGCCCAGGTACAAAAAGGCAAAGATTGCATGAGGTCAATTAGACATGGCATCTAAAATAAATGAATAAATAAATAAATAAGCTGAACTCGTAGTAACAGAAAGTTAGATGTTGGTTACAAGGGGCTGGGAGCTAGGGAGAAAAGGAAGATGAAGAAATGGAGACCTATGTGGAGTAAATTGAGTATTGTCAATAAAAATATACTGAAGACTTGAAATTTGCTGTAAAAATATCTCTCAAGTGTTCTGACCATACAGAAAGAGGTAAGTAACTACGTGAGCTGATGGCTATATTAACTAGCTTTTAGTAGTCTTGTCACAATATATACCAAAGCATCACATTGTGTATCTCAAAAATACAGAATTTTTATTTTATTTTATTTTTTTTTGAGACAGAGCCTCAAGCTCTCGCCCTGGGTAGAGTGCTATGGTGTCACATCTCACAGCAACCTCCAACTCCTGGGCTCAAGCGAATCTCCTGCCTCCACCTCCCAAGTAGCTGGGACTACAGGCACCCGCCACAACACTCGGCTATTATTTTTGGTTGCAGCTGTTGTTGTTTGGCGGGCCCGGGCTGGATTTGAACCCTCCAGCTAAGGTGCATGTGGCTGGCGCCTTAGCCGCTTGAGCCATAGGCGCCGAGCCCAGAATTTTTATTTGTTAATAATACCTCAGTGAAGTCGGAAAAATATTTTGATGTCATGGAAGAGAAGCTTAGAGTAAGACCAAGACTTCAGTCCTGCACACAGCCTATAGTTACAGCCGGCTAGCGTGAGAGTCTTCTCTTTAACAGACACTCGTCACTCTGTGCTTCTTTCTAGCAATGTTAAATTCCCAGACTTTCTTTAGATCACCCTTCCAATATCCCAGACACCAATGCCTTGAATCTTATGTCTTGCCCAATTTCTTTCATGGAATAAAGCTCTTAATACTTTCACTCAAAATAGGACATGCTTAATATTCTTTTTGTTTCTGTTGTATCAAAAGTTCACTTGGGTTAAGAGGCCATTGATTCATTCCCTTTTATTACAAAAGCCACCACTGAGGATTAAGCTAGTTTAAAACTTTGCAACCATAAAAATTGACCTTCAAAATGCACTGGGCATTTATCACCTTCTCCTTTGTTGATAAGCAGTGAAAACATGAGTGGACTTCTTGCTAGATAAAATACAAGTCACGGACGTGCCTTGGTAAAAATATTAATTTCATTTAAAGTATGTCAGGAGTTACACTGTGTCATCACTGTGAAATTTTGCCAAATGAATAGAATTTTTATTTGTTAGACTTTTGTTGTTCTGTACAACCAGATACACAACTGTTTTAATTACTTGAGAGGTAACTTCTGTTTTCTACCTGATGCTATTTTTTTAAATGGTATTTAACCAGCACAACTATGTCATAGAGTACAAAAAGGCATATAGCATATAGTTTATAATACTCTCTATTATTTAATTCAGACTGACCTTATATAAAGATTTTATATAGATTCAACTCAAAGAAATAGAACCATCAGTCCTATAAATAAATACATGTCTTTTTTTTTTTTTTTCCTCCAAATACCTTTGAATTAAGTTCAGGGGATAAGTGAAATTTCCTCCTGGGTTCCTCCATCCCGATGAGATTTTCTATCTTTATTATTACCGCGTCAAATTTTAGCACTTGCAATATAAAACAAGTGGAATCGTAGCCTTGGGTGTCGTACAGGACAGTTGTTCCATCTTATACTAGGGAAAGTAGTGGTGGGAGGAGGGCAGGGTGTTACACAAAACTGCTCGTCTGTGTCAGATGGGAAATATTTTACCCTACATTCTTGACATCTAAACAAAAATACAATTGATGAAATGTGACTTTCCCTCTATTAAAAAAAAAACAAAAACTGGATGGCCAATGGGTAACCTGTTAACCAATTGGTACAGATAATGCATTTCAAAACAAGCTGGTTCAAACACAAATGAGCTGTAGCAAAATAGGTCTGTGAGTTGGCTGCCAGCACTGCTGTCCTGAGCTGTCATACATTAAATATAAAAAGTCATCGCTCTTCTAATCCATGGGGTTTTTATTTTTCTGTAGCCAACGTTTGATTTGTGCATGTACCTGTCTCCGTGCACTTTAATGGTTCCTTGTGGCTATGATGTGTCATCGACATTTACAGAATTGTAAATGGGATCTTAAATGCTGAAATCCCTCAATTTATAACACCATACATAGTACCAAGAGGCATATGACAGTCTTGTCCTACATGGATTGAGGACAGTTTGGATTCATTTGCTCACAACTGCCATGCAACTGATTTATCACAGCTCTGACAAGAATTAAAGATTCAGTAACATGCCGGGAATAGATAGGCAAGGCGGGCTCCAGAACTTTGAAATGGATTACGTTAGTTCTCTTTGAGGACTTTGAGAAAACAAACAGAAATAATAGCTTATTGATTTTCTGAACCAAATCTGTGTAAATGTGTGAAAAATTAATGGGAGTCCTTCCACTAGCATCACTACAAATATCTATTTTTCCTTCTGCTTTATCTGGGTGTGTCTGTGTCTGAGACCTTTAATAAAGTAGGATTTCAAGAAATAGAACAGGGGAAAGTACTTGTGAAATTTTTCATGTCTGATCATTGTGTGGAGTATTTAATAATTACATATAATTATAGATACAATCATTAACCTGGATCTTAAAACTATTTAGCCAGAATAAATCTTTCAGAGGCTAATCAATATAAACAGAGAAAATAAGGTCAATTTTTTTTGGTCTGAATGATTCTAAACATCTTAGCAATATATCGAATTCCTTCATCTCAAAACATATTTAACTTTGCAGTTAAATATTATTATTTGAAATATAATCACATAATGTGCCTTGTTGACCTAATATAAATTTTAGAGATTTTTTTTACTAAAAATTGTTCAAGCAGAGAGAGTAGGAAGAAATATGGGAGGAAATACTGAAGGAACTAATTCCCTAAATGCCTACCCTGTGTTAGTCTTGACTTGTATTAACCTCCACCTTCATTTTTAATCTCCCCCCATCCCCCAGCCCTGTGTGTCTGTCTGTCTCTCACTCTCTCAGATGGAATTCTGAATACAAAATATGCAAAAAACTATATATATATATATGAGAAAAAATAAAAGATAATATTCATTAATCCCTATAGGTCTGACATTCTAAGTCTTCCTTGGCCAGAAAAAATACCTCTGCACAAGATGAGGGAAAGTATAAATTGGGTACATTTGCTTCAATTCACAAAGACAGAAATATGATCCCTTTATTTCTTGAATATTTACATTTTAGTACATTTATCTCTCATTTTGTTTAAAATTGAGTTTTTTCATTGTTTCCAATTATGTTTGATTTTTTGCAAATGTAAATTAAAAGTATATTGCCACGTTTACTATTTTGTTTCAATAAATAGTCCACGGATGTTGACTTCGTTTTGTTATGCTAAAACGGCATGTTAATACCTAATTTTTTCCAACCTTCTTTTTTGTTTTATTTTGGTTCTCAGACAAGAAAATATTTTTATATTAGCACATGCCTACATGTGGCTACTTTCCAAATGCTTTTGTGGCTCTCTCTACTGAAATCAGTTAATTTGGGGAAAAACAAAAGAAGAACCATTTCAAAAGTTCATGTTATCATAAGAAAAGGAAAACGTATATAAAAAAAGAAACTATCAAAAGAAGAATAAAATAATAGATGATTTAAAGTAAATTAAAAAATCCTGGTTGAAAGGTAACAGGAGTATAATACCGAAAGGAACTAGACAATATCCTGCCATCTAAGTATTGCTACTCCATTTGTAGAGAAAGTCACTGAAAACTTCTAACTTCATTTAACCAGAGACCTAAGAGGAACTTTTTCCCTAGGTAGGCAGGAGTCACACAACAAAATTATTAATGATTATATGTCTGGGTCTGAGTGAGCACACTAGTTATAAGACCCCATGAGAAATATCCTTAGGTAGCTTTCAGAATATCAGAATCTTTGGGTTAAGCATTGTTGTGTTTTTATGGGCATTTTAAATTTGAGTCATCCCTCGAGCAGAAAGGCATCGAGTCACTGTGAGTGTTCTGAGAAGCAGTTTGCCAATCATATTCCTTATGGGTGGAATTTCTTTGGCTACATGGTAGGAAATAACCTGAGACAAAAAGAGGCTGGGAGAGCAGGAACGTATGTGGGTCACAGCCAAAATACACCTCATTAACGTCATAGTGCGTCACAGCCAAAATACACCTCATTAACATCATAGTGCGTCACAACCAAAATATACGTCATTACGTCATAGTGCATCACAGCCAAAATAAACCTCATTAACGTCATAGTTTTACTTAGGGTCACACAGTATCAGGAATGAAACCATTTTAATAAATTATTTATTACAAAGTAAGGAGTTTTATTCCCTCAAGACTCTAGTTTTCATAACAAGCTTTCAAAGTTAAGAATAGGGGGGCTCTATTCCTTCAATCTTTATATTTAATAAATCTCTAGAGCCTTCCTGGAAATGTGCTTGGCTTACAGTTTCTTTTAAAAGGAGCAATATCTCCCCTAGTGGACAACGTTATTTATGGATCTACCATAGATCCACATGACACATGATATTATGGACTTACATCTATTTGTGGATCTATTATTATTAACAGGTCTCTTTACGAAATTTATGGAGGCAAGAATGTTTAGCAGAGAAGCACGCCAACAGTGCCTTTTTGTTTGTTTTAATTTTGTCATTTTCATGCATGTTTGGCAGTTATCTTCCTTACCTGTTGTTTTGGTCTCTGCCAAAATGAGCACTGCAGTCTCTGCTCACCATTATACTCTACTCTTTTGATCTCAAGAATAAAGATATTGAATAAGGCCAAGAGAAAAACATCAAAAGATTTTACTTTCCTTTATTCTCTATCAATTACAATTTCATCAACTAGCCAGGGCTTTGACAATGAACCTTTAAACAAAGAATAATTAATGAGAAAGGGAAAAATTATCATCAAAAGACTTTTAGCCATTGCATGATTAGATGAGAGTGGACTCTAGAATATTTTGCTTAAGAAGAGTAATCAGATTTTCATTCCGTCTATTTCCCATAAGAAGAAAAACTTCCTATATGATATTTCAGAGGACCCTCAGATCACATATAGGGCCTTTTCCTGAAAGCTTCCCCAGATGTATATGAAATAGGAAGTTTAATAAGATGGTATACAAGACTTCCTTAGTTCTAAATATCCAAAGACTCTGATGATGGTATATTACCTGTAACATTAAAAAGAGTAGATATAGCGTTTTGTAAGAAAATACTAAAATTGACCTATTTCCATTATTTTTTCTAATGTGCAACTCTTCTCTTCCAATGTAATGAAAGTAAATTCATACCCTCCGATTTCCAATTCCTACCCTACTATGTGTATTACATGATAAACCATCCACTATAATCACATTTTCTCTTTCGGCTATAAAGTCCTTAGCACCACCTGTATTTTTATCTTTGTGTTTTCAGCCTGATTTCTCTCCACTGGGCTCCCATCTATTCACTCAGTAAATGTTGAGTGAAGCCCTACTGAGTGTCAGTTACTGTCACAGCCACTAGAAGCAGAAAAATGAATACAAGAGTCTCATGTTATTCATAGGGGGGTTGTCCTTGAAAATAAAAGATGATAGAATAGGTTTTCCAGATTCAAATTTGTATATTTCACTCTGAGACTGCACTCGTGAATGAAATCATTCCAGAAAAAAAGCAATAATGTTTAGGAGAAAAACTTCTCTGAGCATTTGAATAACAGCTATGCTTCCAAAGGAAACATTATGTTTCTAAAAATCATAAAACGCCTCCGAACATGCACATTTTTAATAGGCCAGCAAAATCCTACCAAAATTCACACATCAGAGTTAGCTATTTGATGTTCAATAAAAATTGGGAAGGAAAATGTTTTACTGTGAATCTGGCAACATGACTTATCTGACGGTAGAAACTTGGCCACCAAGTTTACTTGTGTTTGAAGTGAGGCATTCCCTTAGCATCAGCCTGTGTGTGCTGGGCTTTAGAAAAGAAATATAATGCAGTGATGAAAACTCATGAAATATTTCAGGTAGCTACCAGTGACAAGCCCTAAAATGTGCTGTAATAGGGAATGTCACTTGGGTTATAAGCACCAGTACCAGCCCAAGGCTGAACAAAGATGAAGGTTGCCTAATATTTCCTCTTCTCCCTCCAGATCTTCCTCCATTTCTCTTTATAGTTTTAACCTCCCTACATAGCATTAGCTTATTTCCATGTGGCCTTACCGTCCTGAAGACTTGAAGGTGTATTAATTGCACTTAAACAATGTTGGTTTTGCCAGACATTTTTGCAAATTTAAATGGTCTTTCTAAAAACTGAAAATGTGTAGATTACAAAGGGAAGGATCTCTAGCAGAAGAGAATTACATATTTTGAGTAAAATGATTGGGAAAAATAATGAACCCAACTAATCCCAACTGGAGGCTACTGTCCATTCCAGATATTTTTAAGCTTTCTCTTTATGGCCAGAGTTGCAAGACATTGCCCTTCCTGACGTTTTAAGTATACATACTTAGGAGAGCATTTCTGTGTGTAAGCCGTGTATAGGAAAGCCTCTCTGTCCATGGCCTCGTCCCTTACTCCCACACACAGGTACTCCAAGGTACATCCAATCATGGAACCATGTCACTTTATTCTGGGGCCAGGCTAGAGGGTCTGGCTGAATCCCACATTCCATATTTGCTGGGTTTTTAGACTGCTACAGTCACTATTGTCATATTCTTACTCCAAAGAGTCAGTCAGTCAGTACTTGAAAGGGCAATTCAGGAGCCTGCATTTGTTCTCAACATGGAAGAGCTTTCAAGCTCTGTGAAGTATCTAGACAAAAATGAAAGGAGACCTGAGCTCTCTCCTCGCCACGGGTTCAGAGGGAAATTCTGTTTTTATAAAGTGAAAACCAGACAGAATAAAAGTTTCCTTCAGGTCACTACAAAGTAAAATGTACTAGAAAAATTTCCCTGTTTTAATTATGTTAAAATTCACATCTGGATCTCTCATGATCTAATTATCCCAAAGAAAATAACTTCCCATTTAGTACTTGACAACTTGACTTCTGTTTTTTGTGTTGTTGTCATTGCTTATGTTTTACCCTGGCCACCCTAATTTCCTTCCCTGTTTTCTTCATGAGTGCATCATCGTCTTTAATGCAAAAATATTAACAATTAAATTCTCACTGTGCACATACTTTAATGTCTGTTTTTTAAAATTATTATAAAATTAACCTGCTAGTCAGCTTGTAAACACTGAGAAACTTAATAGAGCTTCGAATGAGAGCTACAGACTAAGAGCAAATTTAATAACTTGTTAGTATCTGATCTTAAAAGATAAAATCTTACATTATTGCATTTTTCCCTTTCTCCTCGAATAAAGCTATTAAGAAAACAAGTTCTACTTTCTTTCTTTATTGGTGATCTTTAAACTCTAATGTTTGAACTCAGCAACCCCAAAACTTAATTGAATTGTTATGAGTAGGAATATAAAATCTCTTTCAATATTATTGTGTACTTGGATAATCAGATGACAATTCCACACTAAATTTTGGTCAATTAAATCAGTCTGCCACTTTGAAAATCATAGGAACCTTCAGTATACTTAAAGGAAAGGGAAACAAAAATAGTTCCAACCCCAGCATCAGATTGGGGGAAAAAGGGAAGGAAGGTCACTTCACATTGTTGCCTTACGTGAAAATAAATGAAACATTTCAAAAGGCTCTATCTAATCTGGTGTCACTTTATTATTTATTGCATATAACATTCTGCCTCAGTGTTACATTAAATTTATATAACTAGTTCCTGAATGAAATGAAAATCAGCCGTTTATACCTCTTAAGCCATAGGCACTATCTCTTTGCATTAATATCTACTGATTTGAAGTGTACGTAATCACAACCACTCAAGAAAATCACACAAAACAGAAACAAAACCTAATAAAACTGCAAAACTGCTTTCCTACTGGGAAAGCGTAGGCTATCATCAGAGAGATTTTAAAGTTGAATATATGGTAATTTATTATTGCAAAAATGAAAATTTGGAAACATTACATATACTTTATTATATAATCCCCTCAATATTTTAAAATGATATATACCCAGGGAATTTTGTTTCTAAAGTTACAGAGAAAATATTAATTCAAACATGCATTTCCATATAAAACTATTAATGGAATTTTAATCATTTATGTATTAAGATTTGAAGGGGGGATTTTACTTCCCTGTGAAATGCATTAGAAAAAATAGACACTTTTACTGTGTAAAATCAAAAGAAGAGATTTGCCTCTTCCTCCCCTCATGTAGCAGGACCTGTGTTGTCACTCAAAGGAGATGTTTATAAGCAGCTGAGAACGTAGCCATTCCCCAGAAGACGAAAATACAGACACGGTCCAGACACCTGCTACCTTCCTGTCCTGCTCAGTCAGAGATTCTGCACAGAATACCGTTTGCACTAACACAGGCTAAAATAAACAAAACCAGACTCAGTGCCTAATCAACTTATTTTATGTTGACAGACATGAGGCAGAAATAATCAATTCACGTTAGAAGGGGATTGGATCCTGTATTTGCACATATATGTCAAGAATGGCTTCAAAGACTGTAAGAAAACAATACCAAGTGCATCCAAATTTATGAGCTGTACGCTTTTAACAAGCTTTATTAAAGAAATGAATTGGGTAGATTTTTGTTCAGTCTTATTTTCTAACATTTGTTGGTCTAGTTGTATCCAAAACTACTAAAATCTTTATAGCTTTATGGGAAATTCTCACCTAGACTCATGAATTAAGGCTTATCCTACTATATTCTAATTTTATACTAATATACCGTATACACTTGAGTAAAGGCCGAGTTTTTTTCGGCACAAAATTTGTGCCAAGTTCGGGTTTTGTGCCGAAAAGACTCGGCTTATACTTGAGTATATACGGTAATAGCCTAAGAAATTTGATGATATAAAAACTGAAATTCCAGTGTGTAATTGTGAGTAGTCTTTTGAAAGTATTTTTCTTGCTGTGGACCTATACAAGTAACTTTGAGTAGGATAGAGTTGCATATTTAAACTCAAATGCATGCTGAAGGAAAACAGTTAACGATGAGAAAGATGTTAAAAGCCTAAAAGTGGAAAAGGTATCTGATCTAGTATGTAAATGAGATTCTGTGAAAACATAGCTTATCCTGGAGATAAACTATGATAAGATAACCAACAGAGTGAGGCTTTGAAACCCAGCACCTACAGAACCAGCTTGCCTGGGTTCCAAATCCCAAGTCTACCACGTTAGAATGGTTGACTTTGGCAAGTTACTTTACCTTTTGTGTTTTAGTTTCCTTCACTGTAAAATGGGATAATAGAATTATCCATCTCCAAGAACTGTTTTAAGATGCAGATCAGTTATATTTGTAGAACATTTGTAAGATTTAAAATAATAAACATATTTTATGCATTATATATCATTATATAGATTATATATAATATTTCTATATGTAAATTTTTAAATATACATATAATTTTAGATATATTTTTAAATTTCCACATGGAAATAGTCAGGCATTCCCAAATGTGCCAAAAAAATTTTATACATTTCCTCTACCCCTGCTCTTCATTACTCCAGTTGAGGCGATTCTATAATTTACAGTTGTAAATGCTTTCTTCATATCTTCTACCTTGAAATAAGACCAGCTCATTCTTTTCTAAAAGCCCACAGTTTGTGTAAAGTGTGTACCATATATACTCCAGTATAAGCCGAGATTTTTCGGCACAAAATTTGTGCCAAAAAACCTGAACTCGGAAAAAATTTTGTGCCCAAAAAACTCGGCTTATACTCGAGTATATACAGTATATTGCAAGCATAAATGTTTACAGTTACTGAGAGAAGACATTAAATTAAGTTTAAAAGTTGTTCAGCGTGTTGAGGAATAGCTGTTTTGATTTCATAGAAAAATATTACAGCATGTATATGATTTCCAAAAACATACATGATGGTTTTTTTCAATTTTAATTGATACATGTTGTATCTTATTTTATCTGTATAATATATTGGCAGTGAAGTAGCATGGCATTATTACAGGAATAAGATCATCTGTAAAAGCAAGATTGTTTTGAAATGAAAGTTCATGATTTTGACATTTGAGTAGACCTTTCCCCACTTTAATGTGTTCTTTTAAATATGACAAATACAGTTTAGTTTTTAAAGTAAAACTTGAAGACAGAATAGGGACTGAAGACCCCATTCTTGGCAAGGGAAAACACCTCAAGAAAAGAAAAAACAGAAGCTGAGGAAGGCAGAATAAAATCAGTTTAGCTAGCTCACTTCTAAACTAACAGTTAAATTACTTATCTGAGCAGTTTCTGCTTTTAATAGAAGCCTGGCCTGTAAGGGATACAGCTTGCAAACACCCCTGCTGGGTCTGTAAATACTCAGAAGGACAATGGCCATAACAGAAGAAGAAGGCCTGGAAAGGGACATTAACCAGGCCACCCCCTGCCCAATCAACAGGCAAAGCAGATACCCATTGTGGGGATTTGTACCATGGCCAGGGCAGAGATCAAGGGAACAGCTTAAGCCCTGAAATATGGACAGGAGAGCTTGGACCCTAATCATGGAGGAAAATGCCTTCAGGTGGACATAAGAGGAAACGTCGTCTTTTCCACCTGTTCTTCAGAGGAGGCATGACACCATCACATCTGCTCCTCAGAGAATGAAAGGGAATTAAGCTCCCCCAAGGAATATGTGTCCGTGACCACAGACAGGGGGCTGACCCCACACAAGGCTCAGGTTTCAGATTTCTCAAGGCTGCCCAGACCCTTAAAATTAATGATCATAGATAAATAAAAACTAACATGCTTACTCAGAGAAACTGCTGATGTTTTTATTCCCTTTTTCAGCTTACCCTCTTGGTTAAATGAGATAAAAGCCTTCAATAAAAGCTAAATGCAGGAAGCACCTTTGGCTCAAAGGAGTAGGGCGCCAGCCCCATATGCCAGAGGTGGTGGGTTCAAACCCAACCCCGGCCAAAAACTGAAAAAAAAAAAAAAAAAAAAAAAAGAAAAATAAAAAGAAAAAACTGGGTGGAACAAACACGCAGGGCCACTCGCTAGAACCCCACTTTATTCTGCATGCCCCATCTCTTTATCTCTTTATCTCTCACTGCTTTTAACTTCATTTATTTGTTTTTTTTTTTTTTTTCAGTCGATAGCTGCCTGTTCCACAGGCCTTAAGGGAAACTTCCCCTGGGTTGGGACTATGGCAAAAACTAAGTATGTTTTTGACCAGGATTTATTTTGCTACGAATGCCATAATCATGATAGTCTTATTTTACATAGACCAATAACATGATAATTATTGTAATTTTTTTTTTTCTTGGACAAAGACCTCATAAGAGAGTATTACACTGTTCTGAATGAGTTTGCTGTATACACTTCTCCAGGGAAAGAAAACATGGGCAACCCTAGCTTGAGTTTTTGCATATTCTCTCCGCCAGTGTGACAGCATCAGTAATTGTCCAACATGTTTTGATACAATAAAGAAAAAGTTAAGAAAGAAAAGCTTGGTTTTAAATTAGTTGTAGAAAATGAAGACATTTTAAACCTCCTATTTTAGAATTTTAGAGAAGAATGATTGAACCTGGAAACAGAAGAGCTTAATGTAGTTGTGGCAGATTGAGAAGAAATCAGTACCTTCCAGATCATGTGATGAGTGCCTGTTTACTAGAGTAAATTGCTACTAAGGAAGGAACTGTGTAAAAAGAGTTAAAAAAGAAAAGGGAAAAAAAAATTCCCAGGCAGGAAAAGGAAAAGAGGGATTATTTCTCTTCAGACTCGACATTATTGTCAAATTACACAAAGATTTTCAGGAAGACTGAACAAAAATACACATGGTATTTTATTGGAATTACACTGCTTTAAAACTTATATTAGAGGCTAGACTATATGTAATTACCTTTTCATTTGTGTTTTTGGAATATTTATAAATTTTATTAAGAGATTCATATAAAGTCAACTGATAACATTTAATTTCAATGTATTCCATTTATAAAGAATGTTTATATTCAAAGGAAATACAAACATTATCACAATCAAATATTAAAATTCATATGATATATGAAAGGGACTAAGAAAAATACAACATTGATTGCTCTTCACAACTCTGAGGTAGAAAGGTGTGACATTATCCACAATGGTAAGAGGTAAACAGCAAAATTTTTGATTGAGGGATTATAGTTTGAGTGGATTGTAAATAAAGATGTATTGAATGAATGAATGAATGAAGCCCCATTCCAACAAGGCCCACATGCCACTGTTTTCTGTCTTCTGACAGCCTGGTTACTAGAACAAAAGCAGCAGGTCTCCCTTTGATAAAATAGAGTTAAATCTCTTGGAAAGAGCGGAGGAGCTTGGGGTAGCCATCCAGTGGCTGGAGTGAGCAGCTTTTATGAAAAACATTTTCCTGAACACATTTATAATTTCTGTCATACTGGAAACAGTTACAAATATAAAACATCTTGTTTATACTTTGGCTTTACATATTTTACTGGTATTATGCTGTGGAGTCTAGAAACTTCTCATAACCAAACAAAGTCATCTGAAACTTACCTCCTGCCAGGGGTAAATTGGTGACAGGATTTTGTGTTTTTATTTATATATATATGTGTGTGTGTGTGTGTGTGTGTGTGTGCGCACGCACAATTTTCCTTCCACACTACAGTGTTCTTAATTCCCAGCACTACATGTAGGTTTATGACTTTTATATGAATAACCCACCTTGCTTTTGCCTTGCCTCTGCTTGATACATTATGATCTTCAACATGGAAATGACAGTTCAGGAGTGCAGGGTTCAACATTTGCATAAAAGTCACTAATGAGATACGTAATCTGAACTTCCATCAATTGTTCAACTGCTTGCCTCTGTCCCTTCATTTCTAAAACTGACAAGAAAGTGAAGTAATGGGGTTCTTCACATGAAGATCAAAAAAAATAAAATGAAATATAGTAAAAAGGTAAGTAGCATGAGGTATGCAGGACTCTTTTGATATGCATTGTCATTATCTACAAATAATTACAGGTCCCTCAATGAACAAGAACAATTAATACAGAAGGCAAATGGGCTCTTTAACTTAAAATGAAATCAAGAGATTAAAAGGCATTGTCTAAAATTAAATCATGAGGCAAATGATCATATATCTTCTGACTACAGTTTACTTGATTTGTTTCGAAAGAACTAAAACGGTCATGTCTTAATTTAGAGGTTGTTTATTATTTCAAATGAGCAGCAATGCCTCAAATTGTAAGTACTTTTTGTTTTGCTTTTTATGAAAAGAGAGAACAGATGAATTTCTGTCTGGCCCATTTCAATCCATTTTCTTTTGTGACTAGAATTATTACATTCTAAGGCAATTCTAAGCCACAAGAAGCTGTAGCTGTAATAGGAAATTAAATATAGTAATTAACCTAAGGCTACTCATAATTGATAGCATAAAACAGTGTTCATAAATTGTAGCATCACTAATTTAAAAAAAGCAAATGTAGAAACAAAGTGTAAATAAGCAAAAGTCAAAAATATTCAACACGGGAAGCCACCAACACGATGAAATAGGGGAGTCTGACTCTCCCGCCCCCCACAGACACAAGTTAAATACGTACAATTGGGTCAATTATCTCCCAGAGAAAGCCAAAATCCAGTTGAAAGACTCCAACACACTGACAACTAAGAAAATGAACATTTTAAAATGGGTAGGAAAAATGGAGACACACTCAGGCCCTAACCCCACCCTGGGCAGGTGCCTTCTACTTGGGAAGAGAACCCTGGCCCAAGATCCTAACCAGGGGAGAGAAGCTTGTACCACACCAGGGCCCAACCCTTATAGCTGCGGCCTCTAAAGTCACTGTGCTTGAGGGAAGAGAGGGGCAGGGCACTGGAGGGTTTCCCTCCAGCACAGAGACAAAGGGGGTTTTGAACACGTGAGCACTCCCAGCCCCTGTGGCCCCTAAGGTCAACCCACTTCCCTCCTTCTCCCTGGAAAGGGTGGGCCTGCATGCTTTAGAAGCAGTGCCCTGAGGTTCTGGCCTCCAACAAGTCAGTCGGTGGAATCTACACGCAAATAAAGAATAAACCACCTTGAGCCTAAGTGGGGCACACAGCATTTCCCCTGCCCCTTTCCTTGGCTTCCTCCAGAGATCCTTCCAGCCTCACACTCTTCCTGAGGAAAGAGGTTGAAGTCTGCTCCTAGCAAGAACAGGTTGTACAGGACTCTTGTGCCTTTTCTCAAGCTTGCTCTAGAGAGAAACTCCAGCAATCTCTTATTGGGAAAAAGGCAGAGGGACCTCCTCATCCCTTAAAGGGAATGTAGGTGCTCAAGACCAGAAATGTCCCCAGGCCAGGAGCGGGGAGACGTCCACATGCTCAGACTCGGGCACGGCACTCCCTGCATCCTCTTCCCTGGCTGGATCCAGCAACAAGCACGGACCTACAGACCCTCCCTGAATGTGGTTTCTATGTAGATGGAGCACCTCAGCATGGTGGTTCCTCAGCAAACAAACAGATTTGTCATATGACGCAGCCATCTCACTTCTGAGTACAAACACCAAACATTAAAATCAGTTGTCAAAGAGATATGCAAACTCTCATGTTTATTCCAGCATTGTCCACAGTAACCAAGATACAGAAACAACCTAAGTGTCCACGAATAGAAGAAACTGCCAAATACACACGGGGGGGGGGAATACTATACAGCCTTTAAGAAGAAGGAAATTCTATACTTTGCAGCCATATGTATGAAACTGGAAAACATTATACTGAATGAAGTAACACAGTCACAAAAAGACAAATACAGTATTATCTCTTATATGTGGAATCCAAAAAAGTCAATTTTATAGAAACAGAATGAAAAGTGGGTTACAAAGCTACAGGGAAGCAAAAAGGATGGGTGAAAAAAGATGATTATCAAAGGGAACAAAGTATGACTTACACTGGAAAAAAACATTTTAGTGATGTAATGCATTGTACAGTATCCATAATTAATAATATGTTCTATATTTGAAAATTGCTCAAATAAACTCTAGAAAAGTTGGGCTGCAGGGGATTAATAGTCTATTCACTCATTGCAAATCCTTACAAAATCTTAAAACAAGTAACAGCAACCAGCCCTTGATCAATTTACTGGAGAATCTTTCTACACAAGTTGCGGACTAATTGTCTTTCTTCATTCCTCCCTGCTTGGTATCTAGCATGTATCATCTAGTGGATTTATATTTAATATTATTCGTATGTTTTACCTTTCTTCTTATAAAATTTATTATAATAAATTAGGTTTGTTTGTCATAAGGATCACAGGAATTAATAATTTGATCATTCCTCTCAGTAAAAAATAAAGTGATGCATAATATTTGGTGCCTAGAAAGGAACTAGACAGTTGTTTTTAAGTTAAATGAAACTCTGTGAACCTCACCTGAGTAGTCAAACATGAATCTGAGGCAGGATTTGCCTCAATTTGTCCAACTAAAAAGATACAGGTGTCTTTTAAAAAGGAAAAAGTTTATCCTTGGAACTCCGAAACACCTTTTCTGGAGTTTGAACCTTGTGCTATGTTAACGTGTTGTTACCAACACAGCGTTATCTGTCCCAAAGAAAAATCGGAAGAGTTAACAAGGAACTGGTTTGTTTAACATAGGGCTGATGTAAATCACATTGCTTCCCGTTTGAGATACTGAGTGCTGTTTCCATAGAACTACAGCTTTTACCTCCTGCCACAGTGATTTTACAAAGTATTATTCTATACTGTAATAGTCAATAGAAGCAACTGCTAAATACCAAGAATCTTGAATTTCTGAACTGCATATTAAAGGATCTGTATTGCTATTGGTAAAATAAGAGATTTACAACATCTAACTCCAATTAACTTCAGTGTAAGTAAATAATGTATGTGGGGAGAAGGGGCAGGGCTGGCCGGCTGGATCCATGAATGGATAGACCATGAATATCACACCTATCCTGACTACAATTTGCTATTTAGATTGTAGTAAGCAAAAATAATCACAATAGTCATAACATGATGGAAGAATAGAGATATATTAGTATTTAAAAAATATCTCAGTCCTATCTCAGATACTAAATTCAAATCAACACAAGAGGTGTGAAAAGCATCAAAATATCCAAAGAAGCCAAAGGGATCAACCAGAAAATAGTGTACAATAATTACAGTTACTTCATTTCTAACCTGTAACTCTTCAAAGAAAGGAAACTATGCTTTATCTGTGTATATTGCAATAGCATCTATGCCTTGGTTTTTTGAAAAACTGAATAATCAGAAATAATTCGACTCATAAAAAGTACAGATACAAATTCGATCTCAGCCTAATACGGTATTAGAATAATATCAACATAAAAAATAGCTTCCATTCTTATCATTGGGTAACAATGATAAGTAATTTCATTTTAATTAAATTTCAGTATGAAAATTCCGTTCACGTTTACCATGCTCACTGTGCCCACTGTGCACCAAAAAGAACCCCAATAGCAGTTTGAATGTGGTTATTTTCATTCAGAGACCTGGCATCCATTCTACCTGAATTGGCATCCTGATATGCATTTACTCCTTTTAGCCTTAAAAACATCTAGTTTATATTTTGACAAGTTGTGTAGTCCTGTCGGTATTATATAAGATGATCATGCAGGAAACAATCTACACAGTCATTACACAAAGGATATGTTTGCACTAGCACCATGTCACGATCACATTTCAATAGCAACATTAAGAATTTTGTTGAATTTAGTTCAGATTTTTAAATTATATTTCCCCTTTATCAACAGAAGTCTATTTAGAATTAGTGTGATGTCCAGAAGGCCCATGACGTGCTTTTAAGTTTAAGTTGCTGCTGTCAGGACCTCCCAGATGTCTTCCTGCAAATTGGAAAAATGCTCCTCCCAGCTGCTTTGGGAGTAAGTCCAGCTCAGTTTCAGCTTGCACATTCTCCCCGAGACAAGAGTTTTTTCAGGCCACAACCTACACAAACATAATCACATATTCTGGACACCCAGCAAAATCCCCTATAATGGCTCTCTCCAAAGTTAAAACATTAAGTGTATCTACGATTTCAAAGGTCACTTGAGAGAACTTAAAATTATTTTAACCAGGCCAGGCCTGGGGGCTTATGCCAGTAATCCCAGACATTGGGAGTATGAGGCAGGAGGATCTCTTGAAGCCAGAAGTTCAAGACCAGCCTGGGGAACATAGCAAGATGCTGTCTCTATCAAAAATAAGAAAAATGATTTGAGCACGGTGGTGCACACCTGTAGTCCCAGCTACTCAGGAGGCCACAGCGGAAAGATCACCAGGAGTTCAAGGTTACCGTAAGATATGAACATGCCACGGCACTCCAGCCTAGGTGACAGAGCAAGACTCTATTTCAAAAACAAAAACTTATCTTATTATCTTAACCAAAATAACACCCTTGGTCCTTTCCAATAATGCAAAAGGTGTTTCTTTTAAACGAAGTATAATAGGATGGGAGTAAAAAATAGCCTGGTGTTTAATGCTCATTGGATATAAAATTATGCCAATTTGAGATAACATTCCTGTATTGTGCACTTAAAAATGTAAAATGTAAAATCCCATATCGTGTTCTTAACAATAAAAAAAAATGAAAGACAGATGTTTGTATTTACTTTAAAATCATGTTTAAAACACTAAGGAAGGGTATAGGTTTTGAGAATGGCAAATTGTTTAAAACTCCTTGAGAATGCTGAGAGGTACGTGAAGATTCATTATATTATTATAATATACCACATATACTCGAGTATATACGGTAATAATCTAAAGAGCGACAACAAAAGAATGAAATAATATCTTCTGTAGCAAATTTGATGGAACTAGGGGCCATCAGCCTAAGTGAAGTAGTTCAGAAACAGAAAATCAAATACAGGCCGTTTTCTATGTGGGAGCTGAGCTGTCAGGAGGTTTCATCATACGGAGTGAATAACAGGCATTGGCGACTCAGAAGTGGGGAGGGTGGAAAGAGGTGGTGGACGAAAAATTATCTGTTGGGTACAAAGTATACAATTCAAGTGATTGGTACATAAAAAGCTCAGACTTGGCCACTGTATAAAATACACCCGTGTAACAAACTCCATGGTATCTTCTAAATCTACGGAGGGAAAGAGAGCCCCACATTCACAGTCTTCAGAGCCCGAACTGCAGACTTTGCCTCACATTTCGTTCTCAGCTCATCACTCAGGATTCAACAAGTGTTGTGTCACGCTGTTGAAGAGACCTGCCTCTGATGGCAAACTGCCTTTTCAAGTCCAGGGCCAACATTTTTTAGCTATGCAGCATTATGCAAATCATTTCACTTTTTTGTGCTTTATTTTTCCTTCCATAAATCTTAGAAAATAATCTGCTTCCTAGGCTCCTCGTGAGAATTAAACGTGTTAATATATATAAAGTACTTGATACTACGTCTGAAATAGAATCGATACTATAGGGCGAGCTATTAATATTTCTGCCATATAGTAGGCACTCAAGATTTCTGAGTGAATGAAGGAACACACACACAAACCATTTTGATTAACTTAGCTGACAATTTATGCTGCTCAGTGCTACCTTACCAATTGGAAGGATTCAGGAGCCAAGGCTGACAAAGTGCTTTAATATGACCCAGAAGTAATAACAGAACAAACCTCTTTTATCCGGGACTGAAAAGAGTTGGGCACTGTTTTATTACAAATCCTTTTATATTCTTATGTAGCAAACATTTTATATTATTCCTTAAATATTTTTCTTTGCAGAAATTATGTCTAGTCATTTTATCATTAATTATATCTTTTGTGGCAGCGCCCGTGACTCAGTGGGTAGAGTGCCAGCCACATACACTGAGGTTGACAGGTTCGAACCCAGCCTGGGCCAGCTAAAGCACAATGACAATAGCAACCAAAAAAAAAAAAAAAATTGTATCTTTTGTTATACTCTAAAATATTGTCTGACTACCATAATAACCAATGGCAAACTATACAGAAAAATGTTTTGCTCCCATTACATAAAATAGACTCCCATTAGTTTTTCAGAATGAGTTAAAGAACTGTCCCTTCTCCAAGCACTGAGCGTTTCTTCAGGGAAGAAATTACTATGAATGAAGAGAGATGGGGCTTTCAACCCAACCATAACCATTCCTCTTTGTTTAGTTGACAAGAGGTTACCGTCCATACACTGCACCAATGTGGGGCTTCTTCCACACCTACACACTGGCTCCTCCTTCCAGAAAGTTCTTAGCTCTATTTTAAATATACATTTGTTTATTTTGAAATAACTCCAACAATTTTGGACATTATAGGCATTCAATGTTCTTTTAATCATATCATACATCTTCTAAAATGGAAAACCAAAGATAATTTTCTGTAAAAGGCATTATGACAGAGATCTTCTATTCTTTTGTCAGTAAATTAATCCTGGGTCAACTGCATTAATCTCTCAAATTAAGTTGCCCAAAATCCAATAGGTTTGGGAAATGTTGTTAAAACTTAACACAACTCTAAATGATATTATTATATGAAATATTTACGTTCACTTGTGTTGACCTGGGATGGTGCGTTTTCTCCTAAGGAGATGTCTCCCCTTAAGTATTTGTTGTCTTAAATAGAATGACTATAAAATTCAAGTTGAAGAGAATCATTTGTCAGGTTGAATAATAAACCCTTAGCACTTAGATATCCACCTTGTAAGTATGCAAGTTTCCCCAGATCAAGGTTCAATTATTTTTATAAACATTAAAAAGCCATACATGTCTTTCCCTTCTTTTCTTAGCTGTCAGGATCTCAGAGCATCAGTGCACAACACAACAGTGACAAATGCGTTCCAAGGTCCCCTCCACACGCATTTTGTCTGCTGCCTTTCAGCGTCCATTTTGATGGTTTCTAAACACTGTCTTAAAGTTGACTCTAATTCTTAAGGGAATTTATTGATTTTTTGATAACTTGAAAACTTGAAACCATGTTGCCAACTGGTCATTCTTCCCTTCAAAAATCAACCAACCTCACCATTTTTAACATTAGAATGACAATATTTTTATACAACATGGTACCCTAAGGTCTGGTTGTTTTTGGTAAGCTGTTCTCAAATTTCAATGTAGTAGAACTCTCAAAATTACATCTATTTAGTTTGATGTTCTCTGTCATAATGTTTCAGGTATAGGGCTTATCATTTATGCAACAGTACCAATATCCCTATTGGTTAAATTCACAAAAATTCCTTCCATTTTCACAATGTAAAAGTGTGCTATATTTAGACCATAATCCTTAGACCCTTTTATACTAAATTAAGGATCCTTGACATAAATTTATGGCTCAGCCATTACACATTTCTTTTACTATTATTTTACCCGTAGCATTCTGACCTTTTATTCTCTGTGTAGGGACTCTTAGATATCTTTTGTTCTTTACTTACATACAGATGTATAGCTTTATGTAATAGTTTAGTTTATTTTTCAGCCAAAACAAGACCCCCAAGTCCTCTTCACCTCATTCCTTGATAACTGTAGAACAACTTGTCACTATTTTCTCAAAAAGAATCTTGAACTCCAGTTCCTCCTCCACAACATATTCAGTTAAACTTTCTATTCCCAGCGGCACTTGCTCCAAAATGTATAATGGCTCTTTCTGACTCCTCACGTTGAGCTAACGTCTTCCTGAAGTCCAGGGTCTGCTATGTCCTAGTCCATACTGACACTGAATCTCTTTCTCCACCATCACACTTTCTACCTATCTTGTGTTAATTCCTACATTTGTGCGTGATTTTCCTTCTTGCTAATTTAAGATTCTACGTCTTTCTCCTCATAGAAAATATATGCATTCCCTCAGGCCTAAGTCTTACTACCTCAATGTTTGTAGAATATAGTGGGCTCTAAATTCCTATTGGCTGTGAAACGTTTTACTATTTAACAACGATGTCGATGTTAATGACTTCCTTGTAACTGTGCCCCACAGACTCTGCTAGCACACTGTTCTCATCATTTCTCTGGGTACACACACTAAAATTTTGAAGTACAGCACAGTATTGTCTATATTCCACAGGGCCTGTGAGGTAAAGAAATCTGAGCTTAAATGGAGGAATTGAACATGTCCTTGAGAGTTCATGCTCTTCCTCACCTCCAGGTCATCAATACCTCATTCTTCTATCAGGGGTCACATCACTATGGCTCTTCCTCTCTCCGTCTGCAGCGTTGGAGCAGAACAGTCCTGGACTTGAACGTGTCTGTAAAAACACACCCAAAACACATCTCCTGTGGGTCAACCACGTGGTCAGATTTTGTGAGAAATTAACTGATGAGACGGAGATAAAACAAAGCTAAACTATAAACACCTTGATAATCCTAGATCTGGGAAGAAATCCATGTAATCTTGTGACCACCACCACCCTCCACCGGCCTGTCAGAAATTCAGACGAAATTAACTTAACTGCAGACTGTTGATTGATGTCAAGTCCTCCCCCAACTCTTCTGGATTTGGGGGGGAAGGGATTGGGGTGATTTGTTTTTTAATCTTCTCTTTCTTGAACTGAGCTGCTGCAACCGTCTGACCTAAGCTTTGTGAGCAGCGTGGATTTTTTGAAGATTTCTAAAGCGACACAGAACAGTGGCTCATAATAGCAAGAGCAATGCTTTCAACTTGCAAACAGTAACTCTTCACTCAATCCCGGGCTCTATTTCCTCCCTCTCTCCCATCCATTCCACTCTTCCCTCCCTCTGTCTCCTGCTTGCTGCAGGAACACCCACAACTTCCTTTCCTTCCTGCATGGACAGAGATCTCTCCCTCCCATACGTTGGCGGCCATTTTCTTTCATGCCCACAGCATCCCGCCTTTTATACCAACTACCAAAAGGCTTAACCAGGATATTTCTTGAAACAGAATAGAGTAATTTCTGCTAGCAGTATTAACTACAATTTCCATCATTTCTTTCTGTGTATGTTTGCTCACATGAGTGGGCACATTTACGTTAACAGTTTTGGGGAACCGTCTATAGTATTCAGCCTGGGAAATCAGATACCAACCATACACAGCTTTCCATACCCTGCTAGCACTGAGAATGTGCTTATTTATGTAAGGTCTGCTTATGAGTGTAGAACCACAAATAATGGAAATATTAGAATAACCTAAAAGCTGCCACTGTGAACTATTGCACATTTCAAAGAGGCACATACACCAGTTACAACCCCCTGCTGGCTACTCCCTAATATGGAATCCTTATCATATTTACTGAACCTTCACTTTTTTTTTTCTAATTTCAGAGGATTTCAGGAATACACACGTTTTAGTTACATAATTGGCTTTTGTATGTTTTAACTGAGAGTTCTAAGTGTGTCCTTCACCCAGAATGTGTGCGTGGCCCCAGCTAGGTGGGCACTGACCCTGCCTCCCCCGCTCCCTCGATTTCTTTTCTATGTCACCTACCTATTTCCTTCTCTTTGCAGCACTTGTACTCTTGTTTGCGTTCATACACCTTTTTTCTCTCCTGTGACTGCCTGCCTGTTTCCTTCATCGGCCTGCATTTTCCTTCTCTCTCACTTTTATTTCTTGAATTGTTATGGTTTTATCTATTTTGGTCATGCATCTATTTTTCTCCTTTTATTCTTTCTGTCTCTAGTGAAAACGTTGAATTGCTGTGGTTTTATCTATTTTGGTCATTACTCTTTCTGTCTCTAGTGAAAGTGTCTCTGGCCCTATGACTGTAAAATGGAATAAAATATATGGCCACCATTGAAGATGATTAGTTCAATAAAACTTAATGCTTTGATATTAATTTGGAAAAAAAAAACCCAGGGGATATAATTTTCTTTAAAAAATAACAACACATACAGAATCTGAAAGTAGATACATTAAGAGGCACCCTGATCTATTAACGCTTCTCAATTTAAAATGTTTCCCTAAACATGTCCTCTAAGAGTATTTAGAAATGTTGCAGTGAACATGTGATCAAAATGGAATACATTCATTCAGGAAAAAAAAAAATTGAATTTACCGTATATACTCGAGTATAAGCCGAGTTTTTTCCGGCACAAAATTTGTGCTGTAAAACCCCAACTCAGCACAAATTTTGTGCCAAAAAAACTCGGCTTATACTCGAGTATAAACGGTATAGCCCAGGAGTTAAAACACTTTAATTCTTGACTTTTACTACATTAAAAAAATCATAAAAATATTACTATTTGTATTAATAATCAAAAAACTTTTTAGAAAATTATGTGGAAAGAAATGGTATTAAATGCTGTATCTGCTATAAACTTTATCCAAATAAATGCAGTACTTTGCTGATATGTTTTCTAAAAATAATTAAAAGAAGTTGCTAGTGTTCTAGAGAACTGAACATTAAACTCTCATCTATATGATTTTTGCAACATCAGCTGTGTACTTATTTATCTCAGCAAGATCATAGAACTTTTGACTGAAGTGACAGGATGACAACTAAGCCATTATTTGTAGCTTTATTATCCATACTTAAACTTGCACCCAAATTAGTTTATATTGTTTGTTTTCTTACTGGGCACTGGGTTGACTACCAGGGCAGTGTGCGCTGTAATGGGGGGTACTCCAACACCCAGGCAATTGACAAACCCATGAGGCAGCAGACCCCGTTATCAGGATCACAGGAGTTAGGAATGCTGCTTCCCCAAGTCTGATTCCCAAAACCAGAACAGCCTGCGTACACCCTAAATACTCCAGAGGAAAATTTTGCTTTGCTCTGTCAAACATTTTACAGCAAGCAAAAGTTAAATAAGGTACAATTAGATAGTTTATATAAGATGCCTTTTATCTTTTCACTAAAAAGTTTGTATTTGTTTTCAGAACAATTCCAAGCTTTTTGGAATAAGAACAATTAGTTGGTCTCTAAGATTCATCTGACAGGGAGGTATGAAAACAAGAGCTCTGAATACTGTGACCAGACATTCCAGTTTCTGTAGAATGCTGTGACACTGAATCGTGCTATGTTTTCCTGGGGAGAGGTACAAAGCTTAACCACTCAAAATCACGTCCCAGAAATCATGACCATTGCTAAGGGAAAGGAAGTGGCTCAGTCTAAGCAAAGTTTCTCATCTTCAGTGACTCCAGCCTGAGGCACTAAGGCTGGATTAGATGGACAATGGGAAGAGAATCACATGTGAAATTCCTTGAACAAAAATGTATTAATTTTGCCTAATGCCATAAAAATAAACCCAACTCTTTAATAAAGAGCAAGTTTCACCAATACTATATTTCATTATTTTTTAATTTTTTTAATTTGATATTAATATAAGGGTTTTTATAACCAAATGTTTAGGTTACGTTGTTTTCATTTCTAAGGTAAAGTTCAAGGTGTAGTTGAGCCCTTCACCCAGGAGGCGTGCTGAGCACCCTCACATTGCGCACCCTGGGCGAGACTCTCCCCCGGCCCTCCCGGCTCCCCACTCCCTGGCTCACGGTCTCTACTCGCCCCTCCTCCTTGCTACATGTGTAGTTGTTTTATATTGGTTTCAAATTAGTATTCAGTACATTGGATACTTATTTTTTTTTCCCATTCTTGAGATACCTTATTAAGAAGAATGTGGTTCAACTTCAGCTCAGGCAATAATGTATTTTAATAAGAAAAAGAAAACAAACAGGCACAATTTTATTATCCTTATTTTTGAGTAGGAAAGTCCATTAAAAACATTATTTTTATTGTATTTGGAGGAAAAAAATACTTTCATGCATGAATGGGGGGTATATAATACATATTTAGATCGTTTCATCTATTAAAACTTTGAATATTGGCTAGGCGTGGTGGCTCACACCTTTAATCCTAGCACTCTCTCAGGGGTAAGGTAGAAGGGAGGATAAGACCAGCCTCAGCAAGAGCAAGACCCTGTCTCGACTAAAGATATAAAAATTAGCCAAGAGCTTTGTGGCAGGCACCTGTAGGCACAGCTACTGGGAAGGCTGAAGCAAGAAGATTGCTTGAAGCCAGGAGTCTGGGGTTGCTCTGAGCTTGGCCAATGCCATGGCACTGTAGCCAGGGCAACAGAGTAAGAGTCTATCTCAAAAAAAAAAAAAAAGAAAAATAGACTACTTTAGGAAGAACAATTTCCAACATAAATTTAAGACACAGTCTTTATTTGAAAACATACATTTTTATGAACATTATTTTTTTAAAAAGATCAAACATCCTAGAAAACCAGAAAGGTAGTAGGTTGTTTCAAAAGTTTTGTCCGTTTTAATGTGATGTGTTTTTGTAGCTCCATATCTCAATAAATATTTATTCTACTGTGTCATGGTATATACTGATCGATGGAGAATTTTGTACTCTATACGTTAATGCTGTTCTTTTTTTTCTACTTTTAATTTTTTTAATTCTTTTCAGCCTATTACTATATGATGTCATTAAGCGATTTTCGGCCAATTTTTCTCTACGAATTCAAATTGAACCAAAGCACTGCTGAAACAGCCCGAAAAATTAACCAGGCATTTGGCAATGATAGTGTTAATGAATGCACTGTTCGAGGTTGGTTTGCAAAATTTCATTCCGGAAATTTTAGCCTCGAAGATGAGCCCCAAAGTGGTCCATCTAGAGTAATCCAGGACGAGAATTTGAGGACCCTGGTGGAGACTGACCCATCACAAACGGTGCATGGGATGGTGGAAGAACTGGGTGTCAGCTCCCATGTGGTTTTTGATGGTTTAAAATGTATTGGAAAGGTCAAAAAGCTCGAAAAGTGGGTGCCCCATGATTTAAATGATTGGCAGAAATTGTCACGTTTCGAGGTTTGTTCTTCATTGCTTTTGCGCAACCAAAACGATCCTTTTTTAGATCAGATCGTCACGTGTGATGAAAAGTGGATTCTCTATGATAATAGAAAATGTTCAGGACAGTGGTTGGACACCAATGAGCCACCCAGGCACTTCCCAATGGTGAAACCCCACCAAAAAAAAGATCATGGTTACTGTATGGTGGTCAGCGGCTGATGTGATTCACTACAACTTTCTGCAACCAGGCCAAACCATCACAGCAGAGTCCTATTGTGAGGAAATCGATGAAATGTACTGAAAATTGTGTCAGCAGCAGCCAGCACTGGTCAACAGAAGAGGTCCGATCCTGCTACACGACAACGCCCGACCACACGTCTCACAAATCACAGTCTGAAAATTAAAGGAATTGAGCGTTGAAGTTCTGCCCCACCCACCATACTCCCCAGACCTCTCGCCAACCGACTTCCATCTTTTCAAGCACTTAGATAACTTT
>CAUYPK010008059.1:0-15313 GCA_963574355.1 Loris lydekkerianus | reverse complement strand
ATTAGGTTGTTTCAAAAGTTTTGTCCGTTTTAATGCCATGTGTTTTTGTAGCTCCATATCTCAATAAATATTTATTCTACTGTGTCGTGGTATATACTGATCGATGGAGAATTTTGTACTCTATATATTGATGCTGTTCATTTTTTTCTACTTTTAATTTTTTTATTCTTTTTGGCCTATTACTATATGATGTCATTAAGTGATTTTAGGGCAATTTTCTGTACGAATTCAAATTGAACCAAAGCGCTGCCGAAACAGCCCGAAAAATTAACCAGGCATTTAGCAATGATAGTGTTAATGAACGCACTGTTCGATGTTTGTTTGCAAAATTTCATTCTGGAAATTTTAGCCTCAAAGATGAGCCCCAAAGTGGTCGATCTAGAGTAATCCAGGATGAGGATTTGAGGACCCTGGTGGAGACTGACCCATCACACAAGGTGTGTGGGATGGCAGAAGAACTGGGTGTCAGATCCCATGTGGTTTTTGATGGTTTAAACTGTATTGGAAAGGTCAAAAAGCTCAAAAAGTGGGTGCCCGATGATTTAAACGATTGGCAGAAATTGTCACATTTCGAGGTTTGTTCTTCATTGCTTTTGCGCAACCAAAACAATCCTTTTTTGGATCGGATCATCATGTGTGACAAAAAGTGGATTCTCTACGACAATAGGAAACATTCAGGACAGTGGTTGGACACCAATGAGCCACCCAGGCACTTCCCAAAGGTGAAACACCACCAAAAAAAGATCATGGTTACTGTATGGTGGTCAGCGGCTGGTGTGATTCACTATAACTTTCTGCAACCAGGCCAAACCATCACAGCAGAGTCCTATTGTGAGGAAATCGATGAAATGTACCTAAAATTGCATCATCAGCAGCCAGCACTGGTCAACAGAAGAGGTCCGATCCTGCTCCACGACAATGCCCGGCCGCATGTCTCACCAATCACCATCCGAAAATTAAAGTAATTGAGTGTCGAAGTTCTGCCCCACCCACCATACTCCCCAGACCTCTCGCCAACCGACTACCATCTTTTCAAGCACTTCGATAACTTTCTCACCGGTAGAACCTTTGTCAATCAGGACCTAGCAAAAACGGCCTTCATGACTTCATCGAATCCTGAGCACCCAATTTTTATGCTGACAGAATTAATCGACTTGTGTTACGTTGGCAAAAGTGCACTGATTCAAATGGCGCTTATTTCGATTAAATTGAATAAAGATTCACTGAGGTATTATAGTTTGACGCATAAAAACAGACAAAACTTTTGAAATGACCTTACATCAGAGAATATTTTGAATAACATAATCCTTATAAAAACCTAGAGGTCAGGCATGGGGGCTCACATTTATAATCCTAACACTCTTTTAATCCCAGCCTCTTTTTATCCAGGAAGGGGAAGTGCTTGAGCTCAGGAGTTCAAGCTCAGCCTCAGCAAGAGGGAGACCTTGTCTCTACTAAAAATAGAAAAACTAGTTTGATGTTGTGGTGGGTGCCTGTAGCACCAGCTACTTGGGAGGTGAGAAGAATCACTTGAGCCAGAAAGTTTGAGGTTGCCGTGAACTGTGTTGATGCCACGGCACTCCACCCAGGGTGACAGAGTGAGACTCTGTCTCAAGAAAAAAAGAACTTGGAATATATGTGGCATAAATTCACTTGTACTCAGTGAATTATTGTAATTATTATATGTGCTTGCACATTCTTTCTGGTTTACAAATTTTCTTTTCTCCAAATACATTAATTTGTCAATTCATCATAGTTACTGAATACCAATACGTTTACATAGTACTACCCACATGAACTTTTCTCCTCGCGACAATCAAATGTAGTTGGGATGGTAGGGCTGCGTCTTCTTTTTTGAAATGAAGGAAAAGAACAATTTAACTATGTGTTTATGGTACATCAGACTTTAGAGCAGGTTTTTTACGCACATAATGCTATTTACTTCTTGCAAACATCAAGTTTAAAATGAGGAAATTTAAATTAAAATGTAATATCTTTAAATGGAAAAACAATTAAAATGTGCATTTCAATTTCCTGAGTCCAAATTTCTTGCTTTTGATTTGATTATTACAGTTGAACCTTTCTCCCATTCTTAACGGCCACTGTGATGGTGAATGTTAATAACTCCTATGATTATCCGAAGACATCTGAAAATATTTCTATATTCTAGAAAAGGGCTGGATACATAGAAAGATCTATACAGATGTTTGATTATGCTATGTGTATAATAGTATGTTGTTTAGATGTTCTTTCTACATGTTACTAAAGATATTAACCTCTACCAAGATTAATACGTAATGGAGGTATCATTGAACATTTTTTAGCAAAGAAAAGTAAGTCTCAAGTCAACAGCATATGTACTGATAGTGTGTTATTCATACTGGACTCTGATTCCAAGCTGTGGATTCATAGATGTTTTGCATTGCGTGCGTAAGGAAACTAGCCTATGATTAGCCATGATTCTTACTTTGGTCAATCATTGCTCCTTGTTGCTATAGGACTTAATTTCACAGTCTGAATTTTGTTTATGCTCAGAGAAGAACAAGTCAGTTTGTAACAAAAAAAAAAAATGGTTTGGATGGTTTATCTTTCTTAGCATTTCTATGCTAAGCCTCATTTAATAAAGATATTTTGAAATGCAATGATTTCACACTTGAGTTGACTATTTGGCAGCTTCTGGAATATACTGTCATAATCATCCTGCACACAGCCCTCAGATGCACGGACAATCAAGGATTCAATTCTGATATCATGGCTGCATTCCAGGAACCTGTGAGTGGTATTACTTGCACTGCAATTCTATTTAACGACAGCTGCCGCCCCATGACAATGTAAACCTGCACCTACCCTTAATCTACAAACCTCTCATATTGGGGCCGACTGGTCAGTCACACAGTCCCTTTGCCAGGTCCCCAGGGCCTGCTGGCTCCTAGTCATTGTCTGTGCTGCCTTTGCCAGTTATTATATAATTAGATGAAATCATGTGTAGATAGCATAATTCAGTTCACTTTAATGTTTATAATTATGATGAATAACTCCAGTTCTTGAAGAATTACCTGATTTGACTAACAATACAAAGTATGTTCATTGGATAACAATCACATCTCCATTAAATCTGAGATATAATGATACGGCTTTAGAGCTCATTTTTCCTAGTAGGTGAAATCAAGTAAACTAATATTTAACTCAATTGTTGGAAATTCATGCACAAATAAGTTGAGCTCAGCTAACCAGGTTTAGGAATCTAAGATGAAATAAGCTCATGTCATTTCTTGTAAGATAACTCAAGGCGATTTCCTGGGAATAATATAATCCCCATTCAGACCCCTAGGTGAATTAGTTCTCAACAGAGATAATTTCATTGTCCAGAGGACATCTGGCAATGTCTTAAGACATTTTTGATTGTCACAACTTGGGAAGTGCTCCTTTCCAGTGAATAAGAGTTAGGGAAGCCACTAAATATCACGAAATACACAAGATAGCACTGTATACTCTCTAACAAGGAATGTCTATCCTCAAATGTCAATACTGCTAGAGTGATAATCTGGGCTTTAGATGGCAGAAACTTGAACTTCAAGTAATGCCCTTCAAGTAATACCCTCACTAATGCCTCAGTAAGATACAGTCTTCATAGTATAAGCTGTTTTCTGGACTCCACTGCCTATAGTGAACATAAATATGCAATGAAAATTAAAACCATAGAAGTGTAGAAAGAGACATAAGTGCAACTATATCTCTGGAAATGGCTTTTAATCACTTTTCTAGCAGAGGTAATTTCTGGTAGACATATTTGGAGAAGAATAACAGTAAAAAAAATACCTAAGTACTTTTAACTCAAGAGTATGTGTGAAACAATAAGAACTTGAGTGTATGCAATTTGGCAGTGATATGAATAATTTTTGCATATGTCACCCTGTACTGAAATTATAACAAAAATATTACTACTTTTGCAGATACATTTGTAAAAAGGAGAATTTAATGTAAGTTCTATAAAATTCTATTATCAGATTCACAATTATGGTTCAATCAATATTTGCTGAATATGACCTAAGTTCTCAATGCTATCCTTCCTCTGAATGCCTGGGTTAAGAATAAAGAAACCCAGTTCACAGGAAGGGATAGCAGAGAAGCCCTGGAATGGAATTCTTCTAAGATCTGCTCATTACCGTAGGGCTGAAATTTATACATTTCCGTGCACTAAAGAATCACTGAAGGATTTCTTTTTCCGATTTCTAGGCCTAAGCACCAAAGAGTCTGGTTTTAGCAGGCATAGAGCAGAATCCAGAGTACGTATTCTTAACAAACCTTTCTGGTGATTTTATGCAGAGGGTTGCAGACTATAGTTTCAGAAATACTGCTTTAAAGGTATAGTCCACTGAGGATATCTCTGGAGTCCACACGGGATTCAGTACGGGAAAGGGAGAGTACAAGGGGTAGGACAGAAGATCTAAAATATTAAGAACTGTTAAAAAAAAAGTCATCAT
The DNA here is from genome assembly GCA_963574355.1 of Loris lydekkerianus. Taxonomy (NCBI): domain Eukaryota; kingdom Metazoa; phylum Chordata; class Mammalia; order Primates; family Lorisidae; genus Loris; species Loris lydekkerianus. Next base: position 10,829 of record CAUYPK010008059.1, on the reverse strand, counting down.
TAATTTATAATAATATTTCATTGATTCGACAAGTATTTATTGCAAGAAAATAATCTGCCAGGAAAGGTCTAAGAACTCAGGTTATAACTATCAATAAAAGACAGAAAAATAGCTTACCCTCACCGTGCTTATGTTCCAGAGGGAGGAGACAGGCAGTAAATTACTAATACACACAGAAACATTAATGTATTAGTAAGGTCTTGAGTGAAATAACAGATTGAAGGATTTTGTTTCTTTGAAATATCTTTCTTCCCCCTACCTCTCCCCATAGATCCCTTATTCTAGAAAATATTGAAATGTTAATTGATACCAAATTAAAACTCTCTGTATTTTGCTTCAAAGCAAAAGTATATCCCACCCTCTAGGTAACTTGACTGCCGCCATTGTCTAGAAGTCACTTCTTGACAAATTCTCGTCCCATGCTTTGTTTTCTATTTGTGAGAAGCTATTACATTCATTTCCTTAGGCTTCCTTTATAAGTTGATCTTAAAATAATATACACTGTCACAATCATAATTTTTGTGTGGCAGACTATAGTGCTACCACTTTGTTACCTAGCAATATAATTTTTTAAGCTCTTTAATTTGAATGATAAAGAGAAATTGTAGTGTGTGTGTGTGTATGAGTGTATATACTGAATTCCTAGACCATTAAGGACATAACATACAAGGTAGATTTGCTAAGGATAGCAATCAATAAGACAAAATTAACCAAAGTAGAAACTACCAGAATGCAAAGTTTAAATCTATTTATGTTATGCAGACTTTTTTAGAAATTTTTATATGTGACTGTGAATTATGGTCTTCAAAGAGATGATAAAATTAGCTCTGTTACTTAAAATTATTCAGTAGCAAATTTCTTTTTACGGAGTTTATACAAGGACCATATGCTATGACAGAGTGATTGTGAACATATGTAAAAATTGGAAAATAATTTTTACAACCTAACAAGCAAAATGTTTTAAAAATCCATCAAAATATCTATGCACATATGTATGTTTTACTATACAACTGCGTATATACATTCTCGTGGGTTGTGAAAATGTTTATTAGAAATACTTCCTTTCTACTTTGAGTTGAAGTTTAATGATACTGTGATTTAATGATAAATTATTTCAATCTAAATAAGAAGTCATTTTCAGTTCACTCTCGAATCAATGCCGACTCATCTCTCTGAACAAAGTATAACAAATTCTCAACATCAAAACACTAGGAAGAAGGTATCAAAGGAAGTAGTAGTCAAGATAGGGAACGTTAAGTCATTTGTCAGTAAATGCGCAAATAACTTCCAGCATTTGTTGAATATATGGGAGGTGCATACATTCGAGGAAATAATTTGCCAAGAATGCTGAATTCTTGCAAGAATACAGAATTCATGCACAGGGGTACTCTGAGCACACTTGTTAGTTTAACATAAAGAGTAATATTAAAATTTAAGTGCATGGCTGAAACAAAGAAGGTAAATTCTATTACTGATAAGTTATGACTACCAAATTTAAAAAGGTATGTTCTATGAAAATATCCGTTGAATCTGGAATTGTGTACACGAAGTCTGACAAATAAGTTTGCGAACTCATTCTAGAAAAAGTGCTTCGTACCTCCTTGCTGAATATCACTATGATCACCTGTGAGGGATTCCCCTACGCACCAATGGCAGTCCCTAGTTCACCCTTCAGAGCAATTTTGGAATATGTTTGTCTGGAATGGTTATCAGACTTGTTTTGTATTACTTTCAATGTCTTGAATTTCATCAAAATGTCTTCCTTTCAATATTTTCTTTATCCAGGTATGAGATAAGGTGAGTAGGAAGAGTGTTCTAATATGGTTAGTTGCTGACTGGCTAAGACCTCTCTGGCAGACGGTGCCATGTGAGATGGCTCCTGGTCACCATGGAAGAGCCGTGAATTGTTAGGGGAAATGTAGGTGGTTTTTGTCCAACTTTTTCATGTGGTCTTTTCAGCACTTGCAAATAGTAAACTTGGTTTAATAATGAGCATGATAAGGAAAGAGAAGGACAAAGGGAAGGATGAAAAGACCTGATTCAGATGCTGCCCTGTAGGCATCTAGGCCTGAGTATCCTGACGGCTTCACATATGCTGTGGGAGATAGATGTTTCCTTCTGGGTCTACAAGCAGCCTCCCTATGGCACCGCAGGCCCACGGGCCTGATTGTGTCTTTTACTTAAGAGCCAGGAGAACATGGAAGGAAGTTCCAAGATGATGGGACACCTGCTCCTCCGCTCCTCCCTACTGTCTAGTCTCCCTTACACATACATAATGGATTTGTTGTATTATTCTTTTTCATAATTTTATCTTTAAAAAAAAAACCCTTTTGGTATTAAAACCATAGTCTTTAAAGGGACCCCTGCACAAAAATCAGGCAAACCTCCTTCAAATGTTTGATATTATACAGTCACCATGGAATAGAATGAAAATTTGTGGTAGAAATAGAAATGGTGAAGATAATTACATTAAATGTCAGCTTTAATTTTTGGCCAAAGATTAACACCTACCACAGTAATTTTTGTGTGTATTAGGAATAAGAGCTATGTAAGCATTATTCTGACCGGGAATAAGATGTCTGCACAAAATGTGTATAAAAATATTAAAGTGGGACAACTCTAATTTTTTTTTTTTTTTTTTTTTGCAGTTTTTGGCCGGGGCTGGGTTTGAACCCTCTACCTCCAGCATATGGGGCTGGCACCCTACCCCTTTGAGTCACAGGCGCCCCCCGCGACTATTCTAATTTTTTTTACATTTTTTCCGTACTCTTTAACATGACTCTTTATAGCTTCTAGCTCCATCCTCTGATGAACTGATGTACATAAGGTCTATGGAAAGATACCAATGGTTATTAGATGGGGACAAATATTTAGAATATATGGAAATTCACAGCTGAGGTTTAGAAGCTTCCTCCCCCTAGTAATATCCCATCCCTCAACAATTTTAAAAGCAATTCATATGAAAAAATTGAGGTCATGTAATATGTGGGAGATATTATAACTTTATCAAGACTTGTTCCATTAAATTGGATTAGGGGCAAAACCTTTTTAAATCATTGATCTATAATGAAATCATCCTTCCATAAATATATTATCACTCCAAACTCAGATAATGAAACTAGAAGATAATTTTAACATTTTTCAGTTAATAGGTAACCCCAACTGAATAGCAATCTAATTTCAACTCTTACAATATTTTCAGACACAAATCTTTATCCTATTTCAGCTCCATTCAGAACATTTGAATGTTCACAAACTTTTACATTTCAATGGGAAAATATATCTGATTTTAAAAATTATATGTTGTCATTCATTAGTTATGTGATCAAATATTTGGTATACTAACTTTCTTACAGTTTTATTTATAATTAATAAAAAATTGAACAAGGTCAAATGAGGAGGAATAGAAAAATAAAGAAATAAACACTGCAAGAAAATATCATTAACACAATAGTTATATTAAGAGAGTTACAAGTAGTTTTTATTTTCCTCTTACAACCCATGTGCATTTGCCAAAATTTCCACAGTTACAGTAGATATAAAAGGATAAATTATTTTCTTGATAAACTGTATTTCTCCATGTATAAATTTTTATTTATTTCAATCTCATTTCAGTCTTTTGACCCTGTTAAGGTATATGTTTGTTAATTTTATAAGTTCATCTGAGATGCAGATTATTCACTTGTATTTAGATATAATATAGTTACAATCAATTATAACTTTCCAAGAAGTATATTGTTCTTGGAGGAGAAATCAGAGAAAAAACTGACAAAAAAATATTTTAGCATAGTAACAAGATAGCTAGAATTCTTATTCACAAACTATTTTCTTGCCAAGTCAGGCAACATTCCAAAAATCATAATACTTCCAAACTGTATGATGGTATTATTTCACAAAGCCATAAAGAATCTCTCAAACTTGGCTGTTTGAAAAAAAAAAAAAAAAAGAAATTTTTTTTTCTAAAACTACAAGTAAAAAAGTAAACCAAAACTGGTGTGTAAGACTCCAAAATGGTAAATGATTCAGGAACATAATTTAAGAATAAATCTGGTAATTGAGATGGTGTAGGCTCAGATTTCAATTAGCAGCTGGCCAATCACTTATCCTTTATTTAACCAAGGTCAAATGCCCATGTTTTTTATATAACCAGTCCCTTTCAGAAGCATCTTATTGGTGCCATTATAGGTGTGGAGCCAAATTGACTTTTGTTCCCAGATGCAGTGTAGGGACATTTTTAATGACTTGTTTCTCTTCATTAAGCTCAGCTGCATTATCCTACTTTGACGAAGGTGAGATACGATTTATTCCACTTTTATAAGATGTAGTGCTTTTATATATTACTTACATTATTACCCTAAACAAATTACTTTAGAAGAAATTTGCATCCTTCTTATAGTACAACTATGTTACACATTTTGTAACAAAAACATCTCAGTATCTAATAGATTATTTTCCCATAATTTTCTTTTGTTCATATAATGTATGGACGTAGGAAAAATATACCTGGAAAAGCATGACGATTTATAGATTTTAATAGAGCTTTTCCTGGACTTTGTTTTGTGGCCAGTACCTAGTAATGGGGTAAAATATAACAGGTTTTTCTTATACAACATGGACCTATAATCACTTGATCAATGAATTTTTAAAAATCATCCCTACAGTTCTACATTCACTTTACAATTTCTTATGAAAGTATCTGGCACACACTAGATATTCTATAAATACTTACAATGTGAGGAAGTATAAAATGAATCAATGAATCAAATCTCCCAATATATTATGAATAAAGCCTCTATTTTCAACAAGATGAGGATCTATATCTTGCAAAAATAGAATCAATCTCATAGAATATTAAGACACTAAAGCCTATGCCACAAACATAAATCAATTCTAATAATACTAATGATATAATAAAAGAAATGTCAAGAAGATATAAAATAGGAATAGGTACTTTTTTTTTCAAAATTTTGGATGTTGGATTATTGCTAAATGATAATAAATTGAAAAAAACTATAAATTATATTGAATTAGATATGGAAGCACTTGGGAAAATAAATATACAAAAAAAACACTTTTGTATATCAGTAATAATTAGGTAGAAATATTGAGAAAAGATGCCAGAAGAAAAATATAAATTACAAAAACAAACTCAAGAAACTTACAGAAATTATACAGATAATTTAAATGTTTTAAAAATATAAAAGATTATCAAAATAAGTAGACATAGCAAATGCACTGGGCAGGATTTAGGATAAAACTGAATGAGGACAAAGGTAAGTTTAATAATGACTCTACATCTGGAAAAATAAAATACCTACAAAAAATAACAATCAGTTGCTTAGATTATACATAGATTGTTTGCAAAGGTGGATGCAATAATTCTTTCTATACTTATACGCACATTTTGCCTCATTATTATCTTTGGTCCTCTACCATCAAAAGGTGAACTTTACTTCTACACACTTTGGCCCTTGCTTGGACACGTTTCTTGTGTAAAAGCTACACCATTAGCAACTGTGATATAAACAGAGACTTGAAAAGTATGTATGCATTGGGATTTACCCTCCCCGGCTGCTCGTAGAACCCAGGCTCAACAGTAGGAATGAGCTTAAACTAGCCTGTTAGAGCAGGCAGATGAAAGGAAATAATGGTATTGAACTGACTGATAAACACCAGCCATCTGAATGAGACTGTTGATTATCTGATCCCCATGAAGTTAGCGAGTGAAGCATGACTGTCCGATAGTGACACAAGACTGGACCACCCCAGGTACCAGCTCCACTCTTATTGTAGTCTCTAAGGGTAGAGACCCCTTATCATTTTTAGGAAGTTGAATAATTGTTGCATAAACCACTAAGTTTAAGACTGGTCTGTTACACAGTGATGGGAATATACACCACCATATATGAAAATGTATTAAGAAATTATAATTATTAGAATAATGAAACTGACCTAAAATTGTTAAAGAACCAGTAGAAAACAGACCCAAGTACAACAGATAGATAGGCAATGATAAAGATCTAAACCCAGATAGAACAAATGGAGTTCTTAAACAAATGCACCAGGAACAATAAGACAATTTATATTAGGTTTCCTAATTTCAAACATATGTCTCAAAATGTAAAATGTAAATAATTGGAAAAAGTTATCTAAGTACACACAGAAATCATTTTTTAAAAAGATGATATTACCAAAATAAAATGATGAAGAGATATAATCACGTAGTTCAGAAAGTAGAAATTGTAAATTATCAACACACGTGAAATATTTATTCACAGTTGTCATCAAATAAATAGGTATCAAAACAATAATAAAATGTTACTTTTTTTATCTGTCACATTAGTTTAACCTAAACTCAATGAATCTCCTCCTTTGTTTGCGAGATCTCAGAACAAGCATCCCAATACTATGCCAAAAAGAGTATGTATTTAAAATTTTTCTTAAATACAGGGATTTTAATATTCAGACTCTTAAAAAATCTAACTTTTTATTATTGCATTCTCGATTCTATTGATGGATTGTAAAAAAAAAATATTGGGAATGTTTAAAAATATGTGTCTTTAAGTATATTTATAGCAGCATTATGTTTAGGATGGATGATTAGGAAGCATGAATGTCATTAAAACTCAGTGTAATGGAAAACTATTATGCCTATTAAATATCACATTATCAATGCATATGAATTATCTGCCAATATTCCCAAATATTTCCAAATAAAATATTCACAATAATTGCCAAGCAAAATTGCACATCGCAAACACCATACTTGTCAGGTATTTGTTACTTAGAAGTTGTTAGAGGTTCTTACATATTCTAGTTATTTATAGGACAGGAAAAGAAGGACATTTACTGAATTATAGCAATGGTACAATTATGCAATTTATTTTACTTCATTTTTTAAATCATTTTGGGCACATAATAGTTGTACATATTTATAGGGTATAGGTGATGGTGTCACAGAGGCACACAATGTGTATTAATTAAATCAGAGTAATTATCACCTCCTGCATTTATCCCTTCCTTTTATAAAAGATGTTCTGATTCCATTATTTTACTTATTTTAAAAGGTACTATAACTTATTGTTGACTGTAGTCATTTTGTTGTGCTAACACATATTTCCCATTTCATCTAAATAATTTTTTTCACTCAGTAAGCATCCCCACATTATCACTACACTTGTTATCCTCCCAACCTCTGATAATGATCATTCTTCTCTCTGTCTCCATGAGATCAATGATGTAATATTAAGCTCCCATGTTCTCCAGTGAACACATGAGGTATATGTAATTTTATGTTTGTCTTATTTCACTTAATACAATGTTCTCTAGTTCCATCCATACTGCAAATGACTAAATAATTTTTTTGTGGTTGAATAGTACTCTATTATTAATATGTACAACAATTCTTTATTTGTTCATGCACTGATGGACACTTTAGGTTGATTATCAACTGTGGCTATGATGAATAGTACTGTAATAAACATGGGAATGCAGATATCTTTTCTTTATAATAATTTCCTTTCTTTTGGGTAGTACATATCAGTGGAAATGCTGGGTCATTTGGTTGTTCTATTTTTAGTTTTTTGAAGAACACGAGGAAGATTCACACTTTGCCCCACCTTGGTTGCACTAATTCTTATATGCATTCCTACCAACAGTATAGAAGGCTTCCCTTTTATCCACAATCTCACCAGCATACTTTTTTGCCTGCCTTTGAGATAATTGGCATTTTCACTGGGGTGAGAAGATATCTCACTGTAGTTTTGATTTGAATTTATCTAATGACAAAGGCAGTTGAACATTTTTTTTTTTTCCATACAAATGCTGGCCATTTTTATGTCTTTTTTAAATGCCTATTTCGATCTTTTACATATTTTTAAATTATATTATTTAATTTTTCCTATTAAATTGTTGGAGGTTCTTACATATTCTAGTTACTAATCATTTGTTGGATGGGTTGCTTAAAATATTTACTCCTGGCAGCGCCCATAGATCAGTGGGTAGGGCACCAGCCACGTACACTGAGGCTGGTGGGTTGGAACCCAGCCCATGCCAGCTAAACAACGACAGCTGCAACAACAACAACAAAAAATAGCCAGGCATTCTGATGGGCACCTGTAGTCCCACCTAGTTGGGAAGCTGAGGCAAAAGAATCACTTAAGCCCAAGAGTTTGAGGTTGCTGTGAGCAGTGACACAACAGTGCTCTACCCAGGGCAACAGCTTGAGACTCTGTCTCAAAAAAAAACAAAAGAAAAGAAGAGAAAGAAGCATTACTCCCATTCTGTAGGATGTTTCTTCACTTTATTGCTTCCTTTGCTGTGCATAAGTTTTTTTTTAGCTAAATGTGATTCCAATTGGCTAATATTGCTATGGCTGCCTGTGACATTAGATGGGATATTACTCAGGAAATCACTGCCCAGGCCAATCTCCTGAAGTATTCCTCCAATGTTTTATTTCAGTAGTTTCATAGTTTCAAGTCTTATATTTAAAGCTTTAATCTATTTTGTTTTTAGTTTTGTATATGGTAGGAGATAACGGTCTAGTTTCATTCTTCTACATGAAGAAGAATGTTTACATTCTCCCCAAGTATGTTCTTGGCATGAGTGTTGAAAATAAGTTCTCTATAGATGTGTGGATTTATTTCTGAATTCTTTATTCTGTTGTGTTTGTCTATGTGTTTGTTTTTTAGCAGTACCATGCTGTTTTGGTTACTACTACTTTGTAGTATAATTTAAGGTCAGGTAATGTGATTTCTCTGTTTTTCTTCTATACGCTTAAGGATAGCTCTAGCAATTCTGGGTCCTTTGGGGGGTCCTTATAAATTTTAGGATTTTTTTCTATTTCTGTGAATAATGCCTTTGGTATTTTCATGGATATTGCATTGAATCTGCAGATTGCATTGCAGGATAAGAACATTTTTAACAATATTGATTCTTCTGATCCATGAACATGAATAATAGCTTTTCACTTTTTCTCTATCCTCTTTAATTTCTTTCATTAAAGTTTTATGGTTTTCATTATAGATACCTCACACTTCACTGCTTATTTTATTTGTAGGCATTATAAGCAGAGTTACTTTCTTGGTTTCTTATTCATATTGTTTAGTGTTAGCATGTGGAAATGCTACTAAATTTTGTATGTTACTTTTGAATCCAGCAACTTAATTTGTCAGTTCTAACAGCTTCTTTTCAGAGTCTTTAAGTTTCTCTAGATACAAGATAACATCATCTGCAAACAAGAGTAATTTAACTTCTTTTCGTCCAATTGGGTGCCCTTTATTTCCTTCTTTTTTTCTGACTGCTTTAGCTAGAACTTCCAGGACTATGTTGAATATCAGTGGTGAAAATGGGCGTCCTTGTTTTGTTCCAGATCTTAGAGACAAGGCTTTCACTTTTTTCCCATTCAGCATGATACTAGGTATGGATCTATCATATTTTGCATTTATTTTGCTGGAATATGTTCCTTCTATACACTGTATTTAAGAGTTTTTATCATGAAAGGATGTTAAATTTTATCAAATGCTTCTTGGGCATCAATTCATATGACTACACACACACACATGCACATGTATACACATATGAACAATTTTAGTGTAATTACTAACATATTTTGTGACATGTGATTTCCAAAAACAACTGGGTGATTTTTGTTTATTTGTTTTATGAAAAGGTATATCTCAGAAAGCCACTACCCATTCTAACATGGTTTCCAAGAAATTTTGTAAGAGCCTCTGATCAGAGATGAGGCAAGGCATTTCTTTGTCTCCTCCAATGTAGACACACCAAGCTGAGTAATTTATCAGAACTGTTTCTGCAAATGATATGATGCTTTTGACATCATACTATCTGCATTAGTTGAGTCTATTTAAGGTGTGATGGTAATAAAAATAAAATATAAGGTGATTATATGTTAGGCACATAGGTAATGGAGAAGAAAATAATTACGACTTGGATCCTGCACACTAAGATGAACTTGAGACTAATGGAGGAGACATACAAAACAAATCATTTTGATTATACTACTTTGATTAACTACTTCTGCAATGCTTGTAAATAGTCATTATTGTTTACTAAACATTGTCTCTGTCTGCACATATCATTATGCTCTATAAACAGAGCCCTGAGGAATACAGAATCCTCTATTTGGGCTCCCCTTATGCTTTTATATATTTTAAATTCACTCCTTCATTTTTCTTAAAGAAAGTCATCTTAAAGTGACTTGGATTTCCTCCTTCCCATCCTTTATTGGCGTGTATAATTTTGCCTATTGCAATGACTTATTTTATCCACGTAAAATTTATCCACATTAAATTGAAATGTGTGCCTCTTTACATACCATTTTGTCATTTTACTATGACTCAACTCAAATTTTTCTTTGACTTTGACCAGATATATTATGCAGAATATAAAGAAACAACACAAATCACCATGCATAAAGAATGTAATTATTTACGGAGATTTTAAACCTCATTCTAAAATTTGTACCACCATGCTATTTGTGTCTATTTGCCAACAAAATCACCAATATTCCAAATCCAGAATTCCATTGAGAATATGGTTTTGCAAATGTTTTAATTTTTTTTTTTTTTAGTTTGTTCAATGTTTTTCTTTCTTTCTTTCTTTCTTTTTTTTTTTTTTTTTTTTTTTTTTTTTAAAATTAGAAGTTATAATGAAAAATAATAAGATAATTTATTTTGTTCAGATACAGTTATTTATGTTAAAAATCAAAATGATAATTTAAATATACAATTAATAATAAATTATATTTGTTGCAGACAAAGTAATTTAATATAAAAATCAACAATAGAATAAACAACTTGAATTTAATG
>CAUYPK010008058.1:0-15374 GCA_963574355.1 Loris lydekkerianus | reverse complement strand
GAAAATGCCAGGAAGGCTATGTTGAATATTGGGATGAAAATGTGTCAAATGGTTTATGAAGCTAGTATATGATGCCCCATGATCATATCAATGTACACAGCTATGATTTAATAAAAAAAAATAAATAAATAAAATAAAATATATAAATTGGATAAAAATGAATCAAAGTATCAATAGCTAATATTGATTATTTGCTATAAGCCACTTTTCTTTTAGAGAACTTTACATAAATGCATTCTTTAAATCTTCACAATAAGACAGTGAAGGAGTTACTATAATATTACTATTCCCCTCATTTGACAGATATGGAATGAGACACAGAGAGATTAAGTAACTTACGCAGAGTCACAGAATTTTAAATTAGATACCTGGGGACTCCAAAACCTTGCTCCAAAACCATTTCATTCTTCTGTCTCTTTTAGAAAACCAAACATTTAGTGAATATTTCACTTTTCTGTCTCTTTTAGAAGATTAAACATTTATTGAATGTTTTCTATGGCCAAGTACCTGCTAAGCGTTGTGCATAAATTATTTTATTTGATTCTTACAATAGCCTCAGAAAAGTTTTTTTCTCTTTATGTAACAGACTAAAAATTAGGCTAAGAGAAACTAAGCCAAATTCATAACTAGTAAATGATAGAACAGGGTTTGTTTGCACAAAAGCCTAAATAAGATATAAAAAGGTATTCGTGTACTATTGATAAAAAGTGAAATGGTTTACCACTCTGGGAAGTAATTTTCTAAGCATCACTGGATTTTTAAATTTACCATTAGCCAATGCAGTTTTTCAGGTATATTATTTCCTTGACAAATCACTATATACAAAGATTCACCTGTAAAGATGATTAATATTATCTATAATTGGAATTGGAAAATAGCTAATAGTATATCCTGATAAAGGAACACAATGCACCCATTAAAAACGGTACTACAGTAGAATATCTTTATGGTATGGAGAAAAAAATTAATGATATGTTGCAAAGAGAGAAAAGGTAGATTACCAAACAGGAAGTACTATATGATTTAATTTTTATTAAGAAAACTGGTAATGTAAACAGAGTTGACTAACTGTATAGCTAGATAGCAGGTAAATGGCTGGCTAGTTCACCATACACAACTAGATATTTAAATATGTGGAGTTATCTAGACAGCCACAGCTCCAGTTTCTTAAATGTTAAGAAAATGTTTAAGCTGTTGCCTCCATAAAGTAGGATTTTGGGCAAATTTTCCCTCTTTTCGACATATGAATTTTGGTGAACTTTCTCCATAAAGTTCATAGACAAGGGTAGAGATTATAATCCTAGGGTAGACAAAGGTCGAGAATCATGGTTAATTCTTCCCATCAATAAGTCTCAGAAAAGATCAGTTCTTCCTCACAAACCCAGTGAGAAAATTCTCTAGGCTTCAGATCCTTTTTCCCCAATAGAACACAGGTCATTCTCTCCTGCCCTAAAATACTGTGTTTTCATTTAATGGGGTTCCCCACCCCAGTGGACATTCTTGTCTGTTAAACCAGTTGCCTTAGCTAGAATCCTTTATTTGTGGGCTACAGAAACTGAATGGAGGCACGTAAGTCAAAACGAGTTCCTTAAAAGATAAAGGGGCACCTCCCACGGAACTTAAGCCCAGGACTGAGGATGGCCACTGGCCCCCTCTGGTTCTCCAACCTGGTGATTCTCAACCCGTGTGCCATCGCACGCTGGTGTGCCATGAAAGGATCTTAGGTGTGCCACAAAAATTGTTAAAGATCATTACGTAACTCTTTTTGAAAGAAGTTCAAAGCACAGTAAGTATATATTTTTTTATTCTTTTTTTTTTTAATCAGCATAGTTTAAGTGTGCTATGGAAGTTTAATTATAGGTTCAAGTGTTCTGTGAGATAAAAAAAAAGGTTGAAAACCACTGCTCTAGCCCATGGGAAAAGCTCCACAGCTGCCAAGTCCACAGCCTCAGGACCAACCCCACAGACCGGCTGGAGAAAAGCCAGTTGGTTCACCCTGGCTCAAGCATCCATCCTTATTGTCCAATCCAGGCCCCACACCTGGAATCCAGGTGCACCATGGGAGCACCGATGCCCCTGTGGATGCAGGATGTAGCTCTAGTGGGGCAGAGGAGACCCCGACAAGAACTGTCCTCTGCCAACCTGCTCTGCTGTCCTTCCTGGCTATCCTGCCACTCCATTTGTGCTTAGCATACCACAGGTAAGCATCCTGCCCCTGTCTGATTATTTCCAGCCAGTGATCCCTGACAGCAAACGCAACGCTAAGGATGGGGACGGTCTTACCTCCGGCTTCTTTGATATCTTCCTCAACACAGCACATCTGCGGCTTTGAACACTTATCTGATTGCCCCTGAGAAGTATCAGCCTTCAATGCAGCTAATAACACAGCATAAACAGCTGAAAGCTAACCTTTAAGGAATGAAGCCCTACAAACAATTCTGCTCCAAAATTAGAACCAAGGAACGAGGCTTATGTTTTGAACTCTGTGTGTTTACTATAAAAGTGGATCTCAATTAACTGTGTGTATGTGTGTGTGTGTGTGTGTGTGTGTGCGTGTGTGTGTGTGCGTGCGCGCGCATTTTCTCCTTGATGGCCAAAGCGAAAACAGACTAGAAGTTGCCTCTATTTTAACAGCTCACCATTTTCCATGCTGGAAATCTATTTAAAAGATATCTTGGTCTGTGAAATAAAGTAGCAATGTTCACATGAGAACGCAAACAGGAAAGAATTTAGATCCCATCTCCTCAGGCCTACGTGATATCGAGCTCAGACACGGTAAGGAAATGCCATTTGGGATCTTGTTTTAATTGGATTTTCTAATCTTTTATATATTCTAATGAGCTTAGGGGAAGAAAATCTTCGGTGTTAAGGATGAAGCCTTTATGGAGATGATCTGAGAGCTTTGTTCTCGTTGGGTCGCTCTGTGTTGGGAAGTAAAGGTGAGAAGTTTCGCGTGGATCTCAATCCCCTGCAGGACGTACCCGTCTAAGGCTTTTGTTTCTGTCTCTGAGGAGCCGCTGTCATGAAAGAAAGGCCCGAAGGCCTTCAGCCAAATGTCTTTTACAGAAAACTCAGTGTAGCTGAGTGTGTTGCATTTGACGATGATTTAACAAGGATGTCCAAGTCCATCATAGTCAGAGGTCAGACGGCTGCAGACCAGAAGGACAAAGAGCTCTGATGACCAGTAGCCACCCAGCAAAGGCCACATCTCCTTAGCCCAGACCAGATGACAGGGAGGTCTGGCCCCTTGTCAATATTACCTACGAAAACAACACTGGGCACACGCTGACCGCCTCTGACCATCTGTGTTAGTTTGCCAGGGCTGCCACAAAAAGTACCATGGAGTGGGTGGCTTGAATGACAAATGTATTTTCTCATAGTTCTGGAGGCTAAAAGCCTGAGATGGAATTGTTGGCAGGACTGATTCATTCCTCTTGAGGCCTCTCTCCTTGCCTTGTAAATGGCTGGTGTTTGTTTCATACCCACGTAGTTCTTTCCTCTGTACACACCCATGTCCAACTTTTCTCTTCTCATATGAACATGGGTCCTACAGGATTAGGCTTCCGCCTTGTGACATCATTTCAAGTCAGTTCTCCAGGTAAGACCCTATCTCCAAATATAGTCACTTTCTAAGGTACTGGAGGTTGGAACTGAAATGTATAAATCCGGACGGGTGGGCACAAGTCTGCCCATAAAACCACCAAAAACAATAAGCGAGGCGTATGAATACTTCCTCCAAACCTCTCTGACCCTGGCGGGAAGTCAGACCAGCACTGTTCCTACATGTGTGAGCTTTCTGCAGGTCTCCACTCAAGTCGCGAGACCTTAGAAAAGCTATTCGTCCTCTCTGGGCCGTGGTTTCTCAGAGGCAAAATGAGGGTGATTTATAATAGTAGCCAAATCCAACACAGGATTGTCATGGCAATTTAATGGGGTCACACATACGAAGGCCCTAGAACAGCACCTCACACAGCGACTATTATTATCAACTTGGCCGGAATGCACCCTCAGTAATTATAGCCCAGCCAGGCTGGGGACCTGTTGGATCTACATTTAAAGCATTGTTCCCGGTGCCCCCAACAGACACTAACTGAAGTTACCCTTGAGTCCACAGTGAGTCTGACCATAACCTGGTTGCCACAAGCTTGGAAGCAAATACCTATCTGCCTTCCAGAAGCCTTGACCAGCTTACTTTTTCCACTTAAGCCCCTCAGTACTTAATGCTCCAGCTTGTATTGAACGAATTTGCATCCACTTGTAAATCCCTTTGTACGGATTGAATTGATAGGTGACGAATTTCTGCCTCTGTTTTTCTTGTTCTCACTGAAGAGTACAGAGAAAGGCTTAATCTAATCCTGGGAAGATAAAAGTCTTCAAGTGACTCTTCTTTTCCAAGCCTGTTTAGTCTTGCCTGTAGCTAATCAGCTTGTTTGTCAAAGCAGATCCTAGATATGCTGGAAAAACATGACAAGGAGGAATGTTAAAGACTGGCGACACTTGTGCTTGGATGTACTGTGTGCTCGCCATGGAGGTGCCAGGCCTCCAGGTTTACAAACGTTACACCAGCACCAGTGTGCACACATATACAGACCCACATACGGTTCCCTCTCTCAGAAAATATGAAGCTTCTTAAATGCAGAGATTTATTCCTTTAACCATTAAAAAAAAAAAAAAAATCCCAGTGCCAAGCGCAGTGCTTTGCAAATAGAACATGCACAAATAGTATATTGTGGTTGATACCAGTACACACATTCTCTATAACTTAGCTCTGCTGTCCTTTCGAGCCCCGTCACTCCCACTCACAGATTCACCCTTTAGAGTTCACATCTATGGTGCTCCCACAGTGCCCCCAAATGCTGCAGGCTTCATATGCCCATCATGCCCCTGGACTTCACACACACCGCTTCCCACCCACCCCTCTGTCTGGCTAGTTCTTGCTCATCCTTCAGGAATCAGCTTACACTGTTCATTGCCTTGTCTGACCTCTAGGCCCAAGTCACCCATCCCTCCCGTCCCATGGGAATGTAAAGTCCAAATTCAAGAGAACAGTTATCTCAAGCTAGAGACAACTAGCTTGATGCTGTCTGCATCCCCCACTACATCATGAGCTCTGTAAGAGAAAGAACTGTATTCATGGCTGGATGCCCAGAGCTGAGCATAATGTCTAGGACTCAGAAATCTATTGCAGTCTGAATGTGTCCCCCAAAATTCACATGTTGGAGACTTAATCCCCAGTGCAACATCAAGGGAGCTATTTAGGTCAAGAGGGCTTCTTTCTCATGAATGAATGAATGCCCCTATTAAAACAGCTGGCACAATTAGATTCACCCTCACTCCCCCTTCTGCCATGTGAGGACACGACATCCGTTTCCACCTGCTGTTCCACTTCCACCAGTGACAATTCAGCAAAAAGGCTCTCACCCAACCACCAGATGCTGGCATCTTGATCTTGGGCTTCCTGGCCTCCGAGACAGTGAGAAAATACATTTCTGTTCTTTATAAATAACCCAGTCTGTGGTATTTTGTTATAGCAGCACAACATAAACTAAGACAAAATCACATAAATGTTTAGGAAATGAATAGATGGGTAAATGATGAGCCATAAAAATAATTATCAATCAGATAACGCAATTAAAGATTTATATAAATGGTATGGACCCGTGTCTGTTCCCATATATTAAGTGTATTCACACTCTGGCATTTCTTCCTCCCAATTATTTAAAATTCAGACAAATAGGAATGATAATGCCCAAATTCAAGAGAATAGTTATCTCAAGATAGAGACAAGGATGGTGAAAGAACACATAGACAGACAAAAGTATATTTGTAATTTTCTAGTTCTATAAATGAGTGTTGAGTTTAGGGTGTTTAACTTATTAATATGTTTTATTCCATATGTGTTACATATTTTATGTATTAAATATTATAGAACATAAAATAATTTTTTCATACAGAGCTTTATTCATTTTTAATGGTAATTTCATTTTAACTGTTTTATCTTTTTTGCTTTTTATAAAATTTTACTTTTTACTGAATTCCATGAATATTTTAATAACCACTTTTATTCATTCAAATGCGGAATTAAAAAAGGGTGCTACCTTGCAGGGCGATGGTGATGTGCTCAACCTTTCTCTGAATACAAGAAAATGGATGTCAGTCTCTATGTCAGATGCTCTTGGCAACTCCAAAAAATTATTTTTATTTTTCTATTCCAGCCCAGGTGGTCACAGTGATCCTAAAGACACCAGTGAAAGATGCTGTGCCTACAAGCGCAACTCTTAATAAGCTGATGTTTTTGCAAGGTGACACTTCCCTTCAAGAAAGCAATTGAAGGTCACATGGGGAATTAAGGAGCAGGATGCTAGTCACCTTAATTCAGTGGCATCTACGTGGTGCTTACTAAGTGCACAGCATTGTGACAGACACCCAGGATGCAGTGGAAACTAAGACAAAAACTCTCAGCTCCCAAATGCAAGGACCTCACCTCCTTATGGGGAAAGGCTGACAGGAGAATTGAAGTGCAAAAATGTCAAAGAACCATGAGTAGACAGATGCAGGGAAAAATAACTTTAAGTTTGGGGGAGGGAGGTGGATGGTGAATCAGAAAATGGTTCTAGAGGTGGGCAGGGAGACAATCCAGGGAGAGGCGACCACAGTGTAAAGACATATGAATGCTGTATTACTAAATGGCATAGTAAGTAAATGCACTTCATTTCAGAACTGCTCTCCAAATCCAATTTAAGTGCCATATACACACAAATGGGAATAATAAAGGATACCACTAGCACACCAGGAAGCTTGAGAAGTTCATGAACGTTCCCCCCCAACCTTTAATTTAGGGCCACTGGGTAGGTAGAATTGGGAATGTACAGGTTATACTAAAATTACTTAAAATCCCTCTGTGAGACCTAATACCTAATTATATTTGTCTTGGATCAATATTAAAAATTATTTTACATCTTCCTAAGAATTCTGAGAATTAAAGGAAAAGAAAACTAGTTCAGAACCATTGAGAAATAAAAACAAACCAATTCAAAAGTTAAAAATTATTTCAGTAAAAGGATAGAAAAACCCAGATCGTTGGGTATTCTCTGGAATTAAATCAACTCCCTTCACTGAAAGAGGTGGCTTCACAAGACCTTTGCTGTGGCCTTCCTTGCCCCAAGCTTCCTCCATAGACATAATCATTCTCAGTTTTCATAAACCTTTTCAAAGAACAAGAAAGCTGTTCCTGCCAAATAGAGGCCCAGGGTATTCAACAACCCAGTCAGAATAAGTTTGAATTACTCTCTAAGCTGCAGGTGGGTTAAGAACTGATCGCCTGTTCCGGGTCTTTCCTAACAGAAGCTGGTCAACCGCAATGACTTGATTCTTCTTTCAAACAGCTGATTCTTTTCTGGTTTCCTTTGGGTCTCTCCTATTTCCATTCTGGGTTAGCAAGCCTGGCTGGCAGAGATCGTAATTAGGTGTGATTTAAGTGCTGCATAATTTGTACGCTGCTATAAAATGTCAATGCAAAATCAAGAGAGTTTGGTCAAGAGGAAAATTTATTTTGGAAAAGAAGAGGCGAGGGGGAGCAGGTGGCACAAGGCCATCTGCTTCAGAAGGGATAATTAGAATTCTGGTTTTGCTGAAAACATTTTTAGAAAAAGCATTTGCAAGGGTTGCTCAAAAGTTGCACCTATTCTAAGAAGAAGGAAGAGACGCCAAGGCTGATCAGGCCGAGCTCCCCGGATGAAATTAGGGCCGGGTAAATCAAATGAGAACTTGCAAATAAGAACTTCCCAAAACGATCCAGTTGGAAGGAAATCCTGCAAGGAAAAATTAGTAATCACAGAAGAAAGGACGACCCCCAGCTCGGATATGGTCTCTTTTATCCATTGATACCGCCCCATGCCTTTCATTTCCAGGAAGCAGAGGGGTATGAGAATTATGGAGCAAGATGTTTTGAGATTATGAAGATTTTCTTCCTAATCATGGCCTCTGACCATGTGGCCATTTCTTAATATCCTTGTCCAGTCAAGAGAAAGGGCTTGGGTGGGTAACTCCTGAGGTTAAACACCCATAGAGAGAAAGACAAGCTCGTATAGGTGTCAAGGGAGGAAGAAGGCAAGGGATGAAGGGAGGGAGGGAGGAAGCAAGTGAGAGGAGAACAGGCTGTCAGGTTCTTTCATGACGTATGGATTTGTGGAGAAGCATCATGCATTTAGGGCGGCAAAGATGGGAGATGGTTTCCATAAAATTACCAGTTCAAAGGTATTTGCTCTATGTGATTTTTAATAAATATTGCCCACAGAATTTAATGCTTTTAACAGTTTCTGTAATGTGAACTAAATTAGTCAATTTGTTGCAATATTTGCCAGCATCTATTATAATCACTATAATTACCTTCATCTGTCTATTAAAGGACAATTTCTGTTTCATGTCATTATCCTTACACTGAAATAGCACAGCACAAATTAGAAATTATATATAGACAAATTAAAGTTTCCTCCCAGAATCTGAGTTTCTCATGTGAAAACTTCAGTGACAGATTCCAAGTTTGCTTAGAAGGTTTTAAACTCGACTCGTAATCTGGTATGAAAGGAAGTTTAACGGATAATATTGAGTAGAGTAAAACCTCATGAATTCGGACTTTATTAATGAAGAATTTTCCATGCTTGACTTCACTATATCCATAAAAACACAGTTTTCTAGCAAATCATTATGATAAATTTAATTGTACCAAGAAGCGGCTTCATAATTCAGGAGTCTTGAGTGTTTGAAAGCAAGGACTTAAAAATTCTTTATATGCTACTGTAGATTAAACCTTGTCACAAGAGCCGGGCTTATCCTTTGTTGAAGTGAAAATAGATAGTATACTACTGTATCTACTCTATCTGACACATCTGGAAAAATTGCCATACTTTCTCTTCCCTTACCTGAAAATGCTCTCATTAAAAAGTTATAGAAAAAAAAGTTAATTGAAAGAAAAAATATGCAGTATCCCATGTGGTTGGTGTTCTTTGTGTGTGTGGATGTCCCAGCTAGAAGCCCAGGGAAAGGAGTGAGGACAGGAGTCAGAGACCAACTCCTCATCTGGACTCACCAGACAAGTATCTGACCCCCTGTCATCTTAAGATAGCAAAGATCCAGGTCACCTTCTAGCTACTAGCTACTTCTAATGACTTCTGTTCCAGGCCTCTTTCTAGCAGGAAACCTAACTTAGCTCCTGAAGGAGGCCACAAGACATTCCCACCCTAAGATTGCAGCTCATGGTTTCCTGAAGTTATCTAAGTCAGCGTGGAGACAAACGCCCTGTGTTCCCACTTGGTTCACTCTGGTCCTTTCCTCTGACAGAAATACACAAGTGGCTTGAGCTTGTTGGTTGGCTTGTGAGAAGGAAAAGTAGCTCATCATGCCTGCTCCCAGTCTGCCTCCAGAAGGAAAGGGAAAAACTGCCCCAATTGTGTTGAGACTACACTGAGAAGTTAAACAAGATGATGCGTAAGGTCCAACAATAATAATTGATCTTCTAGTTCTAGCGTGTCTGTGCCTGATTTCATTGAAATTCACGTATGAAAGTCATGATATTGTTCTAGACAGAGAAACATGAACAGAAGTGATGCTTGTAAGGTCAGGCCATCGAGTCCTTCAGAGAGTGCACCCGTGGAGTGTAGCTACGGTACCGCCCTGGCAACAGTGAAAACCGTGGCCTCTAAGGCAAGGACGAGGCTAACACATTCTTCAGTGCAGTGTAGTGAAGTGGAAAGAGCACTGGACGATTGGAAAAGCCAGAAACCAGTCTTACTGGCTCTTTCACTAGCTGAGATCTGCGGCCAGCACAATGTTCATAGATGAACATTCTGTACATGTCTCACACACGTATGAAATGAAGGGGATGAACTCCATGAAGCTCCCTTCTAGCTCTAGAACTCTATGATATTAATGAAGTGTTCCCTCCTTAGAAATAAGGAGAAAATAACACTGTTTTAACCATGAACTATACACCAAAGTATGGCACAATTTACCCCTAATTGTTGAAAGACCCAAACCCAATAAAAAAACAAAGAACAAGTTTGTCATAAAAGACTCAAATTCAATCCACTAAAACAATTGCTTCCCATCTTCCAAATTCAAAATAGACTGTTTTTAGTTCATTATGAATGATTTTGAGAAATTGTAAATGAACAATAACTGGGCCCTATCCTAAAAATCCTGGGGGCTCATATTCCTATTCTTTGTAAGCAATTAACATCCCTTTCAGCGGAAACATGAGCAACAACTTGGGGCCAGAAGTAATCAAGGAGTGCACTTTCATTTCCTGGGGAATGAAAGGCAGAAAGCAGGGGTTTAGCAGAAGCTCAGAAACAGCAGTGAAAGATGTTGATTGTGTTTTTAAAATCCCAGTTTCGTTTTCAAGTGCAGAATGTGCCCAGAAGCAAGATTCAACATAGCAACCTCCAGCAAATGTCCTTAATTACTTATGTTCCAGGCCTCTTGAAACATTAGCAATCTGGAGGCCAGAAATCACTCCAAATCATTTTCTAATCATTTACTTGAGAAGTGTCCAGACATGCCATAATGTGACTTCTCGAAGTAATTATTCAACAGAGTAGAGCCCTTACTCTGAAATCCTCTAGGTAGGACCAATGGGATTTCATAGAGAACAATGAAGCTAATATTTCATTGCCCTTGGAATTTAAATGATATGGTTCTGTTTCCTTGTTCTGTATACCTGGATGGAGCACTCAATCCTTTCTTGTAAGTTCCGGGACAGCCAAAACATAAAATAGTCTGCCTTATTATATCCAATATCAATTATTACAAATCTGTTTGCCAGACTACATGTCCTATCCCCATTTGTATGTGAAGCACTGGATATCCTTAGGGCTGGACCTGTCATCACTTCCCCTCTGCGCATTCACAGGCTGTTTCTTGCTCTCACTGCTTTCATCCAGGTGGGTCCCAATCAAATAATCTTGGTATTTCTTCAAATAAAATTTAAATACGCAAAACTCCAAGCGGTTTTGGTCAAAAGATTCTTTCAAATCCTAATCAAAATCACTTTAAAAAAATTAAGAATCCATTTTGTCTCCATGAGTCAGTCTGAGATGACAATTACTGGTACAGAAGCAAAGATCTTGAGGAGACTTAAATAAACCTCCTGGCTGACAATGTCAAACGTTTGCAGTGTGAGGACAGAGGAGGAGGCTGGAACACAGGCATGCAAGATAAAGAAGGGGTAAAGAGAGCACAGGGACGGAATTTATCTTAGGCGAAAGGACGTTTTTAAACCCTTTTAAATTTTCATAAAACATCAACCTCTTTATCTTAAACATTGTTACTGTTATTAAATTTTAAGCCTTTTTAATGTTGTGAAGGCAAAAAGTGGAAACCAAATAAACACATGTATATGTAAAAATATATATATATATTTTTAAATATATAAAAAACAAGAGATGCATGGGGAAGGTATGGAGGAAGGGGCGCAGAGCTTCTGTCCAGGACTTGCCGCATGTGCAGCCATCTGGAAGCTCTCCCCACCCTGTCCTTTTGGGTTTTCATATGTGCTTTGTTACATAAGCATGACTGACAACTATGCAGGGATGTGAGTCAACAAAACTCGCGTGATCTGAACCCAGCCAGACCTATCTGTTTAAGCTTTTCTTGGCCTCACTGGGTGGCCTTTTTTCCTTTTAAGGCACGGGGCAAGACCCTCTCCAGAATGAGGGTTTTGTGACCCACAGCCAGATTAGAGTCCTGCCTTGGGCAGGTGAAAGGAATATAAGAGAAGGTGAGCGCAAGAGAGAGATTCTGTTTCCTGAGGGCTGTTCCTGAGGTCTAACATGCACCAAAGGAAAGACTGTAAAGGGCTACAGGAGTTACAAGCCAGGAACTATGGACAAAACCCGAAAATTAACATTTATGTCATAACACCACACATACGAATGCAAGATAATAAACGATGCCATAGAAAGCGCTCAAGCAAGCCCACTTAATTTATTGTTTATTTTTGAACTGCGTGGTCCTGGGACATACTCCTTACAATTTTCAATTTTCACTTTTGCAAACATTTATTCCATGATTTAACCCACCACCACTATGACCACTGTAACTCACTGATTCACCAAAAATTAAATAATTATCTTATTTTTGTTAATCTTTCTTAAAAAAAAAAAAAAAATCAACCTCTAAGTGAAATCACCAATGGGGGAGAATATCTAGCCACAGTCTGCGCTGACGTTACAGTTGGCAGAAGCCAAGCAAGAAATTCACCTTGAGGGAAGCCAATGTCCCCCTCTGCCAGATGGGTCTTCTCCACACCCGCAGGATGTCTGAGTGATGACCATTCAGATGTCCTTCTGCCACTACCTCCTCTTCACAGGCCAAAGAGGCAATTTTGCAGCTGCAAATGTTTCCACCCAAGACTTCCAGCAAACAGTCTAGTGCCCTATAGAAGTCTGATCCATAAACAATAAAGCAGAAGCCACCTGACCTCTCTTCAGGGCTCCCTCCATCCCAGCAGCGCCCACCTCACTCACCCGCCCTTCCCGTAATGCCTGGAGGCAGGCAGGGGGTCGTTACTGGAAGGGCAGATGTGCCTCCTCTCCTAAATAACCGAGGGCACATTTTCACACTGGTGAACAAGAATAAGCAGAAAAAATAACAAAGAGATGGATTCTCTTTCTATAAATAAACATAGAAATCTGCTCTGGAATTCCAAAGTCATCAAGGTGCAATAGAGACACCAAGTTCCCTGGAATTCACCAACAAAACCTTGGTATTATACCAAGAATTATCCAAAGAATTATTTGGCATCTGAGCAGAAGAACATCAAGAGGCTTTTAAATGAAAGTGATGCTAACATTGGAACAACTGAAGTGGCTGTACTCTAGTCCAGGACACAGAATAAGAGAAACTTCATAATTCTTCTTGGTTTTCATAACCGACATTTTCAGACCCACCATATCAGTTCTTTGATGGTTTTGAAATGTGTTAATACAGAGTCATCTGTGTGCCAATCTGGCCTACTCACATCTGGTATATCTAATTCCATCTTTAGTTTTAAATCTGATGCAAAACAGCTTATGGTTTTAGTCAAATAGCTTATCTTGTATGAGGGACAAAACCGTCCAGTGATGTTGCTGGTCAAGTGGGTGCCAAGGCGTTGCTGTCCTCACCAGCATCCATTCCGACTTCCAGCTACACCTGATCTGCAGAGCCCTCGGCAGCCCCACTCACCAGCTTTTACTTCTCTCTTTTGCTTCCTTTGTTAAAATTTTATTTTTAAAGTTCCTTATACATACATAGACACACATTTGCAATTAACGTAAAGATGTTTCACCCGGGACATGGGATTTTGGTTTCGTTTTGCTCCCCTGTTTCCGTTCTTTCTCATAGCTCCACACACATCATGGCCTCTCTCCCCAGCCAGGAATCTTCTAGTAACAACCTCGTGTTCTTCCGTATTTTCCTCTGTGCTCATATAATAATATAACCATATACATATTTATATAAAAACATACATATATCAGAGATACAGCATTGCTTGTTTTATAAGAATGGGATTATATTGTAGGCAGCGTCCGCATCTTGGTTTCCTAAATACAAACCACTTATGAAAAAACCCTCCACGTTAAGCAATGGAGTGACAAGATTGTTTTCTTTTAGTTTTTCTTTTGTTTTTTTTAATGCTTGCATGAGATATGAGGTGAATAAAAATACAATAATCGATGAAATCACTCCCCTCCTGATAAACATTCACTTTGAAGGCCAGGCGTGTGGCTCACACCTGTAATCTCAGCACTCTGACAGGCCAAGGCAGGTGGATTGCCTAAGCTCTGGAGTTTGAGATCAGCCTGAGCAAGAGCAAGACCCTGTCTCTAAAAACACAGCCAGCCATTGTGGTGAGTGCCTGTAGTCTCAGCGACTTGGGAGGCTTGAGGCAAGAGGAACATTTGAACTCAAGAGTTTGAAGTTGCTGTGAGCTGTGACACCACCACACTCTACCAAGCATGAGACTCTGTCTGAATTAAAAAATAGTATATATTCCCTTAAGGTATGGAATTGGTTCACATCGCTGTGAATTCCCAAAATCTGCAGTGAGCAAGCTGAAGACCCAGGAGAGAGCTGATGGCACAAGTTACAGTCCAAAAGCTAGCCAGCTCAACACCCAGCAAGAACCAGTGTTTCAGCTCAAATCAGAGGCAAGAAAAGACCCATGACCAGCAGAGGGTGGTCAGACAGAAGCTCTCTCTTTTCTGTGGGAAAGTCAACATCCATTGTTGTGTTCAGACCTTCAACTGAACGGAGGAGCCCACCCTCCCTAAGGAAGGCGATCTGCATACCTGACATACAAATGGTGATCTGGGCCAAACACCCTCACAGAGACACCCTGAATAGCATTTGACCAAATATGTGGGCACTCTGTGTGGCTCTGTCAAATTGACACATAAAATTACCCACCAAAATATCTTCGCATACTGCTATTTTGCTCTTTTAAGGATAGTCTGTCACAGTTTGTTAGGGCTGCTATAACAAAATAGCTTAAAATGAGTGGCTGATAAATAGAAATTTATTTCTCACAGTTCTTGAGGCTTGGGTGGTGGGGGGACGGGGGGTCTAAGATCAAGGCACCAGCAGCTTTGGTGTCTGGTAAGGTCTCACCTTCCGGTTCCTAGGTGACACCTTCTCACTGTACCCTCACGGAGCAGAAGAGACAAGGCAGCTCTCCAGGGCTCACTTATGAGGGTGCTAAACCCACCAATCACCTCTCCAAAGGTCCCACTTCCTAACATCATCACATTGATGATTAGCTTTCAACATATAAATCTGACAGGAAGGACATGAACATTCAGCAAAGTCCCACCGGTGGGATTACTGAGCATCCAGAAATGTGTACTACTAATTTAATGGTGTTTGACACCTTGCTTTCCACAATTTAAATTTCTGCTAGCATTATATAAGAGGACTCTTTTCTCTGCATCCCCAGCAGCAATGGAAGTCAATGCTTTTTAAAATGTTGGCCATTTTTATATCATCGTTACTTAAAATTGGATTCCATGAACACCAATGACTTTTAATATCTTTTCACAAAGTTCTGGCCATCTGGAAATAGTCTCTGTATATCATTTGCCCATTTTTCTACTAAGTAGTTTGTACCTTTGTGACAATTTGTTAAAATGTTTGTATACTCTTAGATGTACGGCTATTACTCCTGTTTCTTTCACTGATTTTTTTTTTTTTTTTTTTTTTTTTTTTTTTTTTTTTTTTTTTTTATAAATTAATTTTTTTTTTTTTTTTTTTTTTCTTAAAATTTTTTTTTTTTTTTTTTTTTTTTTTTTTTATTTTTTTTTTTTTTTTTTTTTTTTTTTTTTTTTTTTTTTCCACCC
>CAUYPK010008057.1:0-17531 GCA_963574355.1 Loris lydekkerianus | reverse complement strand
GAGGTGATACAAGATTGTTTTCCAGTTAGATCATCATTTCTATAACATCTGTAATAATCATAAATTCCAAAGGTTCCTGCTCTCCCCATCCCAATACATTTTTGGCACCTATACATGAAATGTCACTTCTGAAAAATGGGGAAAACATATGCTGAATACTTGGGCTTTTATCACAGTGCTCCCTTCTGATGAAAATTTTTCTGATTGCTGAATTTAGAATACTGATACAGGTAAGAAAGATTAACAATATCTCATCAAAAAAAATCTTTTTCTAACTACGTATCTTAGCAAAGAATTATATTAGCAGCTAATTCTCAGAAGTAAAGGGGCAATGGCTTATCTTCCCCCACTTCCTCTAATTTTAGACGTGGAATCACAGAGCAGTTCTGTAAGAGGTAGCAGAAGGTCTGGCATAGGCTCTGGCTTCATGATTTCAGAAGACAATTTTAACACATCCCATCTTTCAGAAGAATTTGTGTGATACTCTATGAAACAAAAGAAGAGGCTCACTTGACCTCTGCCAGCAGAGTGATATTGATCAGGAAGACAGATGCCTCAATTACTAGTGGAGAAGGAGGGGCCTAAGCAGGGAGGGTAATTAGGAAGGGACCTAGCTAAGGAATTAAAAAAAAAAAATCTGATTAGAAAAGTGGCTCATGGAACTGGGCACAGTGGCTCACACCTGTAATCCCAGCACTTGGGAGACTGAGGCGGGTGGACTGTCTGAGGTCACAGGTTCGAGACCATCCTGAGCCACAGCGGAACATCATCTCTAAAAAAATAACCAGGTGTTGTAGTGGGCACCTGTAGTCTCAGCTACTTGGGAGGCTGAGGCAAGAATCACTTAAGCTCAAAAGTTTGAGGTTGCTGTGAGCTATGACACCACAGCACTCTACCAAGGGTGACAAAGTGAGACTCTGTCTCACCAAAAAAAAAAAAAAGAAAGAAAAGAAATGAAAAGAAAAAGAAAAGTGTCATTTATAAAGCACACTACTCTTGAGTCTTCACTTAGTCTAACAAAAAAGTTCCTACAAACAAATTGGGATGCTACAAGAGAAAAATTGCCAACACGGGCTATAATTGGCAAATACTTAAATATGAAGAAAACAACTTTCATTTTTCATATACAAGAAGGATTCATAAGCTCGATAGTGACCTATTTGGCACACTTCAAATTCATTTTTTTAGCTATGCTTCAGATCTACAGGGTATTGCCAAGAAATTTATCCAAAAAATCTGTGGATTTTTCAGTATCATTAGAGCTTAATAGAGGTTTCTCATTTCTACTGCTAAACTGATAAAGGTGGGGGAGGGGGAGGTCTAACTCCCCTCTCCTCTTCCAAATCCTAATGAGCCATTTTTATTTCAAAACAAAAGATGGTAGGTAACGTTATAAAACTAGGGACAAAGTAAGACACCATGACAATACGTTTTCTATGTAATTAACCCTTGCCTGTTTCCTACCTGTAACACTACAGATGTAGTTTTAAGCTTTTGGGAGGAGGAGGGAAGAAACTCCAAAATCTCCTAACAAAGCAGCTATTCCATTCATGGACAAAGGTTTAGTTCTTCTACCAGCCACCAAGTCACAAATATTTTCCCCATTTAACGAAGTACGCATGAACCAGGTTGGGGGGAGCAGGAAGCACCACCAAGAAGTGAACCGCAGTCTTCTCTTTACGAATCCCAGCCCTGTGTCCTAGTGGCAACTGCCTTCATCCACCACCTTGACATTCACAGTAAGCAACATCGTTCTTTAAAACTTTTCTTGTTCTTGCTGCTTTTCTTGCCATTCTTATCTTTGTTTTCTGACATCTTCTTTGCTCTGATTTCTCTCATTAGGTCAAAGAACACCTAGGGGTGGGGACGGAGGGGTGAAAAGAACAGAGAAGAAAAAGCCATTTAATGATTTAATAAAACAATTCAACTAAGCAGGATATGGAATTATGTTTTAATAAATAATGCCAAACTTATTTTTATAAACCACATGCCAACAAAAACAAAGGATCTACAGCAAATAAGTATAATTAACTCTAAAAACATTCTAATTATACAACATAAACACCTCTGCACCTTATCAAGCTAAGGACTAAATCATCGCACTGTCACCAAAATCTCTTTTTATTGATAAGTATGATGAAGAGTAACACATGCTTTTTGCATAGACAGAACAAATCTAGGGCTTTGTGAAATTCACAAATATTGGCAGTGACAACAGTAATCCGATTTTCTAGCATTTCCAACCACCAGAAAAGAGAAGGGCGTAGGGACCTGTTAGTGGGTGCTCTGTTCACCTTTGTATCTTACTTAATCCTTACAGAACCCTAAAAAAGTGGGACCATCATTACGCCTGACACCTTTCCCATTGTAACTCCCCAACAGCAGCCCCAGGAGGCAGCAGAGTGGGAGGAGGAGGGCATGAAACCATGAAATGAGGTGGGGGAGGGAGCAGATGTCCTTCCTGCCACAGCATCCCTCCCCATGCACACCCTCCCACCCCAGTTCTCAGGAACAACTACTCCTCCGTTCCTTGTGATGTCAGCTGAAAGGAACTTTATCAAGAACTGATGAGACTTGTCCTCTGAATGCCAGTGTACTATTTAGATACAGATTATCATTTGTCACGGTAGTTTGGGTTTTGTCCTCTGCTACCAGCAATCTTGCCAACTGATTATACCCAAGCAGACAAAATATTCCTCCTACAAAGAGACAGCTGAGACTTCTCACAGAGTGATTGGAGGCAGAGCGTGAGACTGAGCATGGGCTTTTATCTTTGGACATTCCCACAAAACCACAAGCTCCACATTCCTTCTTCTTGGTGAAAAGCAAGACCAAGGTTCTGGAGTGTGGGACCCCTGAGCATTTACACGGGCTCCAGGCACAGAGAAGCCCCCTCTGGCCCAGCTGGGTCAGGCTGACCCAAGAACCCCTATGCGTCAGCCTCTCAGGAGAAGCTGCCCACCACAGCGCTGTCAACAGCTTCAAATGTTACAGGTTTTCCCTTTTGTCCTAACAGCAAAAAGTAGGAGGAGGGGAGTGGAACTTGTCCAAGTAAAATGATGACAAAGTTGTTCATGGGCTGATCTTATCACATCTTTCATGTAAATTCTGTACCAGCGAATACAATGCTGCCAGTCATAAGTTTTTGCTGGTTCTTGTCTGACAGGTCAAGCTGGTGCAAGGGTGGAGGAGGGACACAAGCTGCTATATGGCAGCCCCCCGCCCAATCCTACCCCATCCAAAAAGTACACATCGACAGCACCAAGCTGAGAAAGTCTTCCTGATTTTTGTCTGGACTTCCTGTATACTTTCCGTAGCTAGGAAATAATCTGATAGAAAGATTTTGAATAGCATTAAGAATCAACATAAGAGTTGAGATAATTTGAAAGAAAAAGTAGCTGATCATACACACACTTTACATTGCAGACAATGACCATCTGGACCTGTGCTGCCAAAGTGCTTCTACAGTGAGCCCCTTCTAATCCCAATGGTCTAAACACCGAAGTTGTTCTGTCACCATCTCAAGCTTGGTTAAAAATCTCCCTGCACCAGGTAAGAAGCACAGGGGCAGTATTTCTCCACAAGAAAGAGAAACAGAAGAAGGGATGTGGGAGATCTGGATGCTGAAGCTGCAGAACAAGCCCACCATTTGGCTGCCAAACTGCGATGTGTTTAGATTTTACAAGAGCATGGATCATGAGGTAAAAGCTAACAAGCAAGGGAAGCAGAAGGGAAAGCCTCATGTTTAAGGTTTAAAGATTTTAACTGTGTGGCAACCAAGTAAGAACCTCACTTTAAAAAAGAAAAAATGGCCCGGCACACGGTGACCTGTGATCCCAGCACTCTGGGAGGCTGAGGTGGGTGGATTGCTTTAGCTCATGAATTCAAGACCAGCCTGAGCCAGAGCAAGACCCAGTCTCTTAAAAAAACAAAAATAGCCAGGTGTTGTGGCAGGGACCTGTAGTCCCAGCTACTTGGGAGGCTGGGGCAAGAGAATCACTTGAGCCCAAGAGTTTGACATTGCTGTGACGCCATGGCACTCTACCAAGGGTGACAAAGTGAGACTGTGTCTCAAAAAACATAAATAAATAAAAAAGAAAAAATGAAGTATAACAACAGCAATCCCCACAAGTAGTTTTTCAAATTGTCAACATTCATCATTGTCAAGGTCACCTTTCATTAGCTTCAGAGAATGAGAAAGTACTGCTGGCGCTGGCTATGGGATAAGAGAGAGAAAAGAGGTCTTAAGAGCAAATACTACTTAGAGACTAAACTATAAAGACAGATCACCTTGGCTCTGTCACTGAAAAGAATAAATCTAACCATAACTCAATGAGAGCAAAATCAAGAAACTCCATGTTTCTTCCCAGGCCATGTTCAGGGAAACCTCTTAGTCAGCCCCGCTCCCGAAGAGCAACGGGAAGGTGAGAGGACACGAGCTGCCCATCCCTCCGGCACAGTTTCCACAACCAACGGCCTCATCGTGCCATATTTCCAAGGACTATGCAACATTAAGCATACTTTAAAGAAGCCTCATGTCAAAGCAAAAGGACTCTAGGGTCCGATCCTCTCAATGTTTCTCATTACAATGGCTTACACATCTGGAGAACTCAGCGTCTTCGCCTAGTCCCCATAAATGGTTCCACAAAAACACACATATCTGCATTCTGCAGTTTCTCAAGTCTGTTTCTATTTCTTTCTTTTTTTTTTTGAGTCTCACTTTGTCACCCTTGATAGAGTGCCACCGCATCAGCTCACAGCAACCTCAAACTCTTGGGCTTGAGTGATCCTCTTGCCTCAGCCTCCCAAGTAGCCAGGACTATAGGCACCTGCTACAGCACCTGGCTATTTTTAGAGATGGGGTCTTGCTCTTGCTCAGGCTGGTCTCGAACTTGCAAGCTCAAGCAATCCACCCCCCTCAGCCTCCCAGAATGCTACAATCTGCTTCTATTTCTAAGAAACACGCCAAGCGAGTGCCTACCTTGTCCACATTGGCCCGCGTCTTAGCCGACGTCTCCACGTACTGCACGCCCCACTCCTCAGCTTTACTCCTGGCCTCCTCGATGGGCACCTGCCTCCGCTCCTCTAAGTCAGACTTGTTTCCCACTACAAGCAACGGGATTTTATCCTCTTCAGACTTGACACGGAGGATCTGTTCCCTAAAGCATCACATCAAAAATACAGTACCTAAGAAAGCCAGAATACAAACCTGGTTCTGTGGACCCACCTAAAATAAAAGACTTTCCTAAGGCCGAAGAAGAATTGCTACACTTAGGGCATGTCCCAAGGAAGCTCAAGAGG
The DNA here is from genome assembly GCA_963574355.1 of Loris lydekkerianus. Taxonomy (NCBI): domain Eukaryota; kingdom Metazoa; phylum Chordata; class Mammalia; order Primates; family Lorisidae; genus Loris; species Loris lydekkerianus. Next base: position 12,230 of record CAUYPK010008057.1, on the reverse strand, counting down.
AAGCCATAACTTAGACAAGTGTTTTCAAAGTCTGGTTCTTGGATAAGGCACAGTGGTGGCTCATGTCTGTAATCCTAGCACTCTGGGAGACCAAGGAAGGAGGACTGCTTGAACTTGGGAGTTCGAGACTGATCTAAAAGCAAGAGTGAGATCCTGTCTCTACTAAACATGGAAAAAACTAGTGGCTCGGCACTTATAGCTCAAGCAGCTAGGCCTCCAGCCACATACACCAGAGCTGGCGGGTTCGAATCCAGCCCGGGCCTGACAAACAACAATGACAACTGCAACCAAAAAATGGCTGGGTGTTGTGGCAGGCGTCTGTAGTCCCAGCTACTTGGGAGGCTGAAGCAAGAGAATCGCTTAAACCCAGGAGTTGGAGGTTGCTGTGAGCTGTGATACCACAGCACACTACCGAGGGTGACAGCTTAAGACTCTGTCTCAAATTAAAAAAAAAACAAAAACTAGTCAGGCATTGTGGTCCCAGCTGCCTGTAGTCCCAGCTACTCGGGAGGCTGAGATAAGAGAATCGCTGAAGCCCAAAGAGTTAGAGGTTGCTGTAAGCTAGGATGTCACGGTACTGTACCCAGGATACACAGTGAGACTGTCTCAAAGGAGGAAAAAAAAAAAAAAGTCTGATTCTTGGTGTGCCTGCCTCAGAATGACCCAGGATGCTCACTCATTACAAATGCAGATTTCTGGGCTCAACCATCCTACAAAAATAGGTGTCTGGATAACAGCCCAGAATTCTGCATTCCAATAGGAGTACCAATTTATGCTATGTACAAAAGAAAAAGAAAAGAATCTCTGGGATAAAAACAAGCTAAAAGTATCATTATGAAATGTTTAATAATTCTCCTTAAAAAAATGGTATGATTTCTTTGTGACAATAAAAGCTATGAAATCCATTGTTTTTCATATGGAAGGTAGCAGCCTACTGAAATACAGAACCTGAAAAGTCTAAAACTTAATAGGACTTCTCATACTGAGTCCCAGAGACCTAGCTGACCACCACAACACTTGTACTTTAATGGACCACAAAATCAATTTAGTGGGTCAGAATCTATAGGAGTATTTTCCCCCTCAGTGAAATATAATATGAAGGAATCATCCAAGGTAATGGGGTAATCTCAAGTAGTAAAGGCAAATTTGCTCTGTGAAACTTCAGTTTTGATTAAATCTCCGTATGGTATATGTGTACATAACCCCCCACCCCGGACCTGCACACGCACGCCAACCGTCCATTCAGACCCTCTTACAGGCAGCAGAATGGGGACAGACACATAAGGCAGTAATCACATTTCAGTGGACAGTATTTTTCTACTACAAAGTGGAAAGGATAAAGAGCAATACTCCAAGGCCTATGAAAAAGTACTCAAAAGTGTCTTCTCTAAAAATCCCATTATATTAAAAATAATCATCTCTTTACACATACTAATCAAGATCAAGTATTATGAAAATTAAACACTACATTTCCATTACTTTGGTCTAATGGGGACATTTCTACTTATACATTCCAACACATTTCAAATAGAATCTCCTTCAAAAATGTATTTTGTGTAGATTTGTATTGATATTTATGATACTTGGGTAACATGTCACCATAATAAAAATTGTTTAAAAATAACAATTCATAAGTATCAGATGTCAAAGATTTTAAGACAAAAAGGAAGAAAAGAAAGATGCTTGAAAATTGCCTCTAAGTTGCTTTGTTATGCCCTCCGTTTGAATATGGGGCCAAAAACTATGATATATTTAGAAGTTACGTGATCAATACAAATCATGAACAATAAAAACTCACAGCTTTGTGGATCATTAGCCTTGCAGGGACGTGTGAGATCACCTCATTAAAAAACATATTGATGCAAAAATGAGAGTGCAGAGTTCTGGTCTCTTGTGACAAGCACATTAACATTTGGTTTTATGATGAGGCCTTTCCATTTGAAAAATAGATACAGAAATGCTATGTTTTAAAACTGCTAACAGGCATAAAGTAAAGTGACTGAGTTTAACCACAAGGGCGATCTACCTCCATTTTTCTGTTTCCAGTGACATAAGAAACATTGGCATCTCTGGGACTTTCATTTAAATGTCCAGAGCTCACATCAAGAGAATTAGATTCCTCTTCTTTTTGCTTTAGGTATAGGTCTGTCCTTTTTCTTCAAGGATCCCTCTTTTCACATAACAACCAAAACCCTTGCCAAGTTAAGATGAGACTGCACTGACTCTACAAGAATGCATGAATGTTATTTTCTCTATATACACAGTGACGGAGGAGAGTATGAAGGGACGCCGTCTATCTTCTGAAGAGAACTCTCCTGCCCAATACTTACACCCTTCTTGGTGAGCCAGGAAGCAATCAGAAATCAAAAGGCTCAGGGACCAAACCATTGATGTTTGTATCCCCATGACAGGTAAGACTGAAACTGCAAGAGCAGGCAACCTAAGACAGTGGCTATGTTTTTCCGCCATACAAAAAACAAAAGAGGGAATTGTTGGGCCTTGCCATGTGCCTGAGGCCTAGTGCAACTTCCAGAGCCTGACTAGAAGTAGATCCATCTAGCTATTTCCGCGTAGCAACGACTCAGCAAGGCCCGGCCTGAAACTGCCTCTACCTAGATACAGCCAATGTGGTACCATGCCACTGGCCCGACCCTGTCATGCACCTCTTCCCCCGCCTTCTTTCCCCACCCCTTCTCCACAATAAATAAATAAATTTAAAAAATAAATTAATTAATTAATTAATTAAAAAAAAAAAAGTAAAGCAAAATTTGGGGCATTATTTAATGCTCATGGATGTTCATAACTGCAAACGTAAACTACTCACAACAAAAGAGCTTTCAGAATTAAAAAAAAAAAAAAAAAAAAAAAAGATGGGCTGGGCAGGGTGGCTCATGGGTATAATCCTAGTGCTCTGGGAGGCCAAGGCCAAGTGTGAAGCTTGAGCTCATGAGTTTGAGACCAACCTGAGTGAGAGTGAAATGCCATCTGTACTAAAAATAGAAAAAAAGAAAAAAACAAGCTGGGAGTTATGACAGGGGCCTGTAGCCCCAGTTACTGGGGAGGCTGAGGTAAGAGGATTGCATAAACCCAAGAGTTTGAGGTTGCTTCAAGCTTTGACACCACAGCACTCTACCCAGGGTGACAGAATGAGACTCTGTCTCAAAAAAAAAGCTGAGTTGAGTAATGTTCTGCTTGATGGCCTTGGCATTAATATTTTAATTGGATTTAATAATTTGAATGTTGGCAATTTATGAATAATACTAAAAGTCCCTGAATATTGGCTTCTGACCAATATTGGCCCTTCTGCAGATGTGATTGCTTTGGCCCTACTCACTATTGCTGTACGTGAAGTTAATGTGACCACAATTATCACACAGAATTCAATTCCAAGTTACGCTGCCTCTAAGAGTCTTCAAATGACACACAGTCTCTTTGAATTTTTTCTAGGCCTCTTATGTAGTAGAACTTTTGAAATCTCTCATTAATATAGAAACACAGTTACAAAATGATCCAGTGCAATACAGTGGTATTTATTTGTAAAGAGTGGTTAGAAAAAAATCTTCAAAGGTAATAACCTTTAAATTTGGTTAGGTAATATTTGATGACAAGTTGAATAATAGGCCATGGACATAAATATGATTCCATATTTATGGAATATTCAACGTTACAGTTGTTTCTATCATATTAAACATGTATGCATGTGTGTGTGTGTGTGTGTGTGCCTGTATATGTATATATATACATGGCCACGCTGGGAATTTGCTGTTTGGCCCTCCAGATTGCCAACTTTTTCCACTCCGGTCTCCATACTGGTAAGCTAATTATAATATAAAGACTCTATCAACGGACTCCTTTGGCTGCTACCGTCAACACATGGTCAGCCAACAGACTGGGTGTACTAGCAGGAAATGGGAAAGGAGGACACGAATTTGGAGTAGGCTCAACACCTGTGGCCCAAGTGGCTAAGGCGCCAGCCACACACACCTGAGTTGGTGGGTTCAAATCCAGTCCCAGCCTGCGGAACAACAATGATGGCTGCAACCAAAAATATAGCTGGGCGTTGTGGCGAGCGCCTGTAGTCCCAGCTACTTGGGAGGCAGAGGCAGGAGAATCGCTTGAGCCCAGCAGCTGAGGTTGCTGTGAGCTGTGATGCCACAGCACTCTACCTAGGGTGACAGCTTGGAGCCTCAAAAAAAAAAAACAGAAAGAAAGGAAGGAAGGAAGGAAGAATTTGGAGTAGTCATTGCCGATATCCCTCCCTTGGGTGGTCCCTGTGAGAGAACCTGGCTGTGTCTTCCCCAGTTTAGGATTGGTAAGACCCTTGTTCTTACCAGCACTGGGATCTCATCACTGTGGTTTCCTTTCTTCCTCCTTGCACCCTTGTAAATAGTGGAGTTTTTTGTTCCTTTGGTTTTTTTTTTTTTTTTTTAAACAGAATCTCATGCTGTCACCCTGGGTAGAGTGCTGTGGTATCATAGTTCACAGTAATAGTTCTCAAAATCTTGGGCTCAAGCAATCCTCTTGCCTCCGCCTCCCAAGTGGCCAGGACTACAGGTATCTGCCACAACGCCTGGCTAGGTTTTCTGTTTTTAGTAGAGATGGGGTCACAAGGCTGGTCTTGAATTCCTGAGCTCAAGCATTCCACCCGCCTCAGCCTCCCAAAGTGCTAGGATTACAGGCATGAGCCATTGTACCCGGCTCATAAACAGTCTTTTTATTAAAGTCTCTTCAAATTCCCCAACGTTGAGTGTTTCCTGCTATCTCACCTTATGAGGTCTGGGTAGTTCAAATGCATAACCAAAATTCCATAATGGACTGAACAGGTAATGTTTTCATCAGCCGACTAGTGGGGTGTGCAAAGACAGGCCTGTTTCCATTTCTTCTCATTTTTCAAGTAAAGAATATAGTTAGGTATCAATGGTGAACAGTGGCGTTTTGGTTTTACTAATCATTGTGGAATTTTACTTTTTTGGTTGAAGAGAGTGTTAATGTCCAACGGTAGAATAATGGAAGAAAATTTATTTTTCCTAAACAGAGTAGCTTCCCTTTATAGGTGTGACATTGTGTGGATTCAAAAAGTACAAAGGTAGCAGGAAAGATAAGTGGGCATATGCTCCAGTGCAATAACATCCATATTTATTAATGATACTCGTCACCCCCTTCCTTGGCAGTATCATTGTGAGGCTAACAAAGCCTTTGAGAAGATAGGAAATGATCCATAAATGTTAACAGCTTACCTTCTGACATTTAGAAATACTAAGCCAACACAACTCATTGGTTTTTGTTGTATTGTTCTTATCAATCAAAGCACATTTTTAAAAATAATTTTATTTATTTTGTTGTTGCAGTTTTGGCTGGGGCCAGGTTTGAACCTGCCAGTCTTGGTATATGGGACCAGTGCCCTACTCCCTGAGCCACAGGCACTGCCCCTAAAGCACATTTTTCATTAAAATTCTAAGTTTCATTTTAGAGCATCTGTATTATTACTACTGGTAATTCTCTGAGGAATTTGGTACCCAGAAAAAAAGAATTCACAAGATCAATAACAAACAGAACACTATAACAGAAAAGATCAAGAAAATAACCACAAAGGAAGACTGGGGAACACTGGGGAAATGTTCCCCAAGGAGAGATGAGTGACGGAGATATCAAAATCCAAGTCGCCCTCCATCGGAAAACTGTTGTTTTTATTCTTAAAAAAATGCTCTGAGAGGCCGAGGCAGAAGGATTGCTTGAGCTCAGGAGTTTGAGACCAGCTTGAGCAAAAGTGAGGCCCATCTCTATAAAAATCATTAATATAAAAATTCTCTGGGCATCCTGGTGGGCACCAGTAGTACCAGCTGATTGGGAGGCTGAGGCAGGAGGATGACTTGAGCCCAGGTATTTGAAGTTGCTGTGAGCTAGGCTGACACTGGGGTATTCTAACCTGAGCAGCCGAATGAGACTGTTTCGAAAAACAAAAACAAAACAAAACAATGTTCTGAACAGTGGTTGGAGGGGTTAGATCTTGTCTTATAAGTCTCTTAACCCCTGAGTAGCTGAACCAAAGAACTCCAGCTCCCCATTGCTGCGCTGGGAAAACAGCGAAATTCCAACCCACAACTCAGGGTACTGTAATAGCTCCCTGCTCTCTGACATCACCAACTACTAGAACTCACAGCTACAGTCTCTTCTACGGGAAGAAAGAATTCCTTCCCTTATGGTGACACAAGAAGAAAGAATTCTAAGGTAGCAAATGTCAACAGGAAGGAGGCGGTGACTCATACACCAAGGACGTGCGTGAGTTAGTTTCCAGGGCTCAAAAAGGGCTCAGGTCTGGATACCTGCTCCCTGTGCTTTCACCAGGAATCGGTCACTGCTGCCCCATGCTTGGTTTAAAAGAAATACCCATGTTGCCTTTCTATCCTGAGAGCTGGGAGGTGTTTTGAATCTTCATTCTTTCAGGGATAAATAAGAATCTGTAAATCTCAGGTTCCTTCTACTTCTCCTGCCTTTTGTGTTTAAGGGGAAGCTTGTTTGGGGCATCTGTAATGCCAGAACCCACACTCGGGTCCTGCCAGCCACATCACTTCTCTGATGACATCACTCAGCGCACTCTCCTCTGTACTATTCCAACAACAAATATAGCCAGAAATAACTCTGAGATACATTTCTTTAAAAGGTTAGCCCTTTCCTTAAAAAACGAAACTTTTTATTTCCCCCTTCAGAAAACATTAGCATGCAAAGGAGTTAGCAGTCACTAATAACTTTTTTCTGCTGCAAAATTATTGGCTAATTATACCAATTATTGCATTCTTAGCCTATCAGACCATGCTTTGATCATCCAGAGACAAAAAATGTTTCTTGGAACCAATCCACAGGGCAACAAATGAAATCTGTTTTGATTGTTCTTTCTGAAAACCATGTTGTCAACAGTACTCATCCTCACTGCTGACCACTGAGGCCTGGCGTGGGTCCAGGGTGGACTGTTATAGCATGCTGTTATGGCTTCTTAGGAGCTGAGTCCACCCCTCCCCCTTGGCAACTTTCCCTTCCAAAGCATTCATAGAGCTGAGCAAGTGATGCATAAATGTCTGTTCTCTGACACAAAGTTATCCCTATTTTTCAGAATACTAGAGATTCTGAATACATGGCCATGCACACATTTAGGTGATTAAAAAGCATGTTTAGAGCTCTCTCACTTACTACTGTGTCACATTACATATTGCCATATTGAGGACTATCTCCTAAGACTTCTGTATGAAGAAGGTAAGAAATATCTACAAAGTTAGCAGAATATCCATCATATCCACCTCTTGGTTGATATTAGTGACTTAAGGTGCTTCCAAACCATATGTGTATCCTTACATTTGAAAATGTCTAGTGGTCATCTACCATTAAAACTTAACCACCCATCAAAAACTTTATTCTATGTGGGTCAAAGCTTAGAGAACTATTAAAGCAGCAAAAAGTTTGGAGTGGAATTATCAAGATCATACTAGAAGATATGATGTTTATATTAGTGTATATCCTAAAAAATGACACAAAACATATTTACATTTGGCTCCGCGGCCATAGCACAGTGGTTATGGTGCCAGCCACATAACACTGAGGGTGGCGGGTTTGAACCCAGCCCAGGTCAGTTAAACAACAGTGACAATTGTAACAAAAAATAGCCGAGTGTTGTGGCAGGTGCCTGCAGTCCCAGCTACTTGGGAAATTGAGGCAAGAGAATCTCTTAAGCCCAGAGTTTGAGGTTGCTGTGAGCTGTAACCCTCTACTGAGGGTGACATAGTAAGATTCTGTCTCAAAAAAACAAACAAAAAAAAAAGGTTTACATTTAATCATTTGCCAGTGTCTATATTCACCTTTGATTCAATTAAATACTTGATGACTGTCGATATTTATTATGCCAAAAGTTTTCCAGACTTCACTGTATTCATGCCATTCTCCTTATTGCATTGTGTTTTTAAGCAGCTTGACAGCACAAATATTGTACATTTTTATCTCCTGATTTTTTTCTCTCTCACAGTTTGGTACATCATTCTATTTATGATAGGGTATGAAAATTCAAGCTGGGGCAGGGCATAAGAAGAACCAGCTGTCCTTTTTCCCATATGAGTCCTTCTGTCATGATTAATTGTTGTTAACAAAAAAAAAAGGGTATACCACCTCCTTGCTGGTGCTTTGAGAGGGGTTACCAGCTTGTTTTCTTTTATAATAACATGCTTAAAATGTCACATGCTTAGTTCTCTGTGGCACTAAACATGCCGTGTCTGCTATTAGGATTCTGAAGCCTTCCAGTAGACTTTGAGAGACGGGTCATGTCAGAGGCTAACAAAATGGAGGCAACATTTAAATCACTAATCAAGAATACTTCACTTCGGATTAAGCATCTTGGTTGTCTGTGTCTCAAAGAATTTTTTATAAACTGAAGGAAAAAAAAATATATATATATATATATATATATATATATTGTGTTTATACTGGTACAAAGGGGCTTCTAAATTGAGAAAACTGCTGATAATACATCAAGATATAACACAGAACCTCCACAGCTGACCACCTCCTTATATTGACTACCTCCTTAAGCTGACCTGTTTTTCACAGACCAGACATGCACCACATGTACATATCAGTACAGTAGGCCTACCTCCTTATGTTGACCACGTCCATATGGCTTGTTATAATTCCTTGGGTGATCAACTTTCAATATTTATTTATTTAGACAGAGTCTCACTTTTCACCCTTGGTAGAGTGCCATGGCATCACAGCTCACAGCAACATCAAACTCCTGGGCTCAAGAGATCATTTTGCTTCTGCCTCCCAAGTAGCTGGGAATACAGGCGCCTGCCACAATACCCAGCTATTTTTTTTAGACACAGGGCCTAGTTCTTGCTCAGGCTGGTCTCGAACTCCTGAGCTCAAGCAATACACGTGCCTCAGCCTCCCAGAGTACTGGGATTACAGGCATGAGCCACCATGCCTGGCCTAACTTACAACTGACGAAAAACAAGCTAAAAACAAATGTGTATTTCCTAAAGACCTCTGCCATTACTTAATTTTAAAGCATTTTATGAGAAAGTGAAAGGGGCTGAATTATGATTTAATTTTTTAGCAGAAGGAAATGCATTCTGGGAGAAACCAGTGCAGGAGATAATCTAGGAGATTGAAGACCTGCTGAGAGGTATTACATTATTAGCCCTTCAAATGTCGTTCCCAAAAGGATCTGCTTAAGCTCAAGTGGAAGATGCACCAAGTTGTGTTACAATACGAAAAAATGCTACCCAGTTATTTATTCAGCCAGCATTTATTAAATACCTTCTATGAATCCAGAATTACAGAGAAAGGGAAGAAGCAAAAGTGATGGAAAATTTATCTTTTTAGCATCAAGAAAATGTAGGAAACAGATGTAAAACTTAGGACAAGGAAGGAATAAATTGAGACAGCCTCTACTGATAAGATTTGAGGGGCCACAGAGGTTCTGTCTTTCCCAGGCTATTCCTTCTCTTGACCTGCTCACTTTTCTGAAGTACTCCCTGTTGGAGTCATCCTTCAAGTTCAGGTTTTGTACTTAGATAGAACACACATACACACAGACCCCCCTACACACAGACACAGTCCCTATAAAGTCCCTATTACATGGAGGGCTCCTACAGTTATCAGATAACATCTCTTGGTCTTGCCACAGTGCAAAACAAGACCCTGAGCTAACGAGATATAAGACATAGAAATATGAGTAAGAAAGAAAAACAAAATGATCTAGAATAAGATGAAGGAGGTAGATGAGGAAAATACTGGGGAACTGTGAGATTGATAAAGTGAGTTTGAAGTACAAGCCCAGAATACAAATGTATTTCAGTGCCGATGTGCTAGATCTAGAGTTCACACATGAAGAATGAAAAGCCAACGGAGAGTGATTACGAAAGAAAAAGTGTTAGGTTAGTAAGCTCGCAATAGTCTTCAGACTGGAATCAGAGAGATTAATGAGGGGGCTGTTGGCTACTTTGGGAAGATAGAGACAAAATACCTGAATTAAGTTATAATAAAAATAAATGAATATTTTAACACATATAATGACCTGTAGTAACAAATTGCATATGGGAATGGCGGGAAAGAGGGGCAATAACTCCAGAATTTTAATGTAAATGGAAACTAGTGACGACGTATGTACTAGATTCAGGTAGCATGGAGAGATGGGGAAATTGATGGATGTCACCTTAAACACTTCTATCTGCACAATCAACTGGGCATTTCTTGTTGCCTTTTGACCCAGGACTAGATTTTTGGCGAGATAAGGACAAAAGAAACTTGGATCTGAGAGTCACAAAGAATCAAAGCATTGAGGGTAAGTGATGAAAAAGAGCAGAGCCAAGAATAAATTTTCTTGGAATGTTCACGATTAGGTGGGAAGAAGAGTCAGCATCATTAGGATCAAATGGATAATCAATTAAATGGATAATGAATAAAGGAAGAGTTTTACGAAAGATAAGATGATCGGTGGAAGGAAATGGTGATCTGAAACATGTTTTTTCACCCTCTAAAGGTTGTCCAGCTGCCTATAGAATTTTTCTCATGGATTTTCTCTTATTTTGAAATTGTGTTCCATTGTCTTTTGGCTTCTGTTATTGCTGTTTAGAATTCTGATGTTATTCCAATTATCATTACTTTGTAAATCTTTTTTCACTATTTAAAACTATTTTTTTTGGTTTTAAAATCTCGGTAAAATGTATTTTTATTTATCTTGCTTAGGACTTACGGTAAATCATGAATCTGAGGATTATGTCTCTTAGTAATTAAAAAAATTTCAAGGGTGGTCCCTGTGGGTACGGTGCCAGCCCCATATACAGAGGGTAGTGAGTTTGAACCTGGCCCCAGCCAGCTAAAACAGTAGCGGCAACTGCAACAAAAAATAGTCGGGCATTATGGTACGCCTCTGGTCCCAGCTACTTGAGAGACTGAGGCAAGAGAATTGCTTAAGCCCAAGAGTTGGAGGTTGCTGTGAGCTGTGATGTCATAGGACTCTACAAGGGTGACAAGAGTACAGCACTCTACTGAGGGCAACCAAAAAAAAAAAAACAAAAACATTCAAGTATTAAACATTTCATTGATGATGTCACTTTAAATATTACACTTCCCCCATTCTCTTGACTTTTAAGTTAGACCTTCTTATTTCTCTCATATTAATTAACCTTTTATATTTTCCATCTTTTTCTCTTCCCATATTATGGGAAGTTTCCTCTGACCTAACTTTCAGTTTTTCAAGTCTCACTTCTTCTCTTTAACTTTTCTTTTCTTTCCTTCCTTCCTAGGTAGAGGACTGTGGTGCCATAGCTCACAGCATCCTCAAAATCTTGGGCTCAAGGGATCCTCTTGCCTCAGCCTCCTGAGTAGCTGGGAATATAGGTGCTGGCTACAAGGCGAGGCTGGTCGGGTTTTTTTTTTTTTTTCCTATTTTTAGTAGAGATGGGGTCTCACTCTTGCTCAGGCTGTTCTCCAACACTTTAGCTCAGGTGATCTACTCACCTTGGCCTCCCAGAGTGCTAGGATTACAGGAAGGGTAAGCCACCAACCTGGCCCTTTAACTTTTCTATTGAGATTTAATTTCAAAAATGAAAATTTTTGATTTTCATTTGTAGATGTTCTGTTTGATTATTTCTTTCAAATCTGTATTTTTCTCATAGACTTTCTTTCTTTCTTTTTTTTAGAGACAGAGTTCGGTCAATTGTTGTCATCACAGCTCACAGCAACCTCAAACTCCTGAACTCAAATGATCCTTCTGCCTCAGCCTCCAAAGGAGGTAGGATTACAGGCGTCAGTCACCATGCCCAGCTGACTTTCTTTCTTTTCTCTTATTTTAGAGTCTTTCTTTTATGCTTTTAATCACATTTATATTTATTTTACAGTTCATATCTAACAGTTTTATTACCTGAAGGTTTTGGGAAATCTAATCCTCCTAATTATGTCTGTGGTGAACTGTCTTGTTTTTTGTATGCTTTATATTTAGGAATATGTGTTTGTCTATAGCAAGGGAGTCCCTTACATCTTGAGCTTAGAATATATCCCTCCAGAACAGATTTTATGTTTGCTTCAACAGGACAGTTTTTTTTTTTAAATTTCAGACTGATATGAGGGTACAAATGCTCAGGCTACTTTGTTTGCATTTGTTAGGTAAAGCTCAAGTTATAGTTGAACACTTCAACCAGGGCATGTGCTTTATGCCCCTACATTGTGCACATTAGGTGAGAGCT